>SNQJ01S0112845.1:13090-26589 GCA_010110895.2 Picea sitchensis
TGCACCGAAGTCTATTCAAAATGGCTAAGAAGTATAAACGAAGTCAGGCTGATACTAGCCTCTTTCATGTTGGGCTGATTAAAATGCTGGTTGTTTATGAGTTGAGTTTACGTCGAGATTCCTGGCACGATTTTCTCAACCGTAATGGTTTTGAGGAATCGAACCCTTCACAGGTCGATAAGCCTGTGGTATCCGAGAGTAAGACTACCCCTGTTCCCTACAGTGTTTTATTACCCGAACCTAAACCCGACTCACCTGTCAATTCGCCTATGGCTGTGACTAAAGTTGCTAAGCCCTTAACCATGAAGACTGCTGCTAATACTAAGAACAAGAAAAATGCAAGGATGATCTCTCGCATGGAGAGAAATAAGTCCAAGCCTCCTGCCAAAACAGAGCCTGTCATGATCAGTGAGGACTCTGATTCAAGCATTGAGCGTTTTTTAGCCGAAGAGGGCTTCTGTGGTGACGAACCTCCATACGATTTCGTTGATAACTTGCCTCCGTGTCTTCGTGATAACCCTAACTATCCGGGTATCAAGCCATCTCATGAAACCCTCGCAGAATCATCAAAACCCCCTTCTGCTCAAAAGGTTGCTTCACCTGGCGACCAGTGTGGACTGTGGTTAGAGAGATACTATTTGGATGTCCCCAAATTGCAATCCAAAATTTACGATTTGGAGAGACAAGTAGCAATGCTCACTGGTCGAGATGCAAAGGGGCGGCCTAATGATAAAAATCAATGGACTGCTGGATCGATCTTGTTCAAAAACGTTGAATCTGCTACTGCAGTTGTCAATTCAAGACTGACATAGCTACAACAACTGTAATGGTATAATTTCCCCTCTTTTATACAGCGTGCTCATAAGCTCTGTTTATATGGTCGACTTGCTCTGTCATGCATAAGTTTTATCGATTTGGTTGGATTGATTGTGAGTAGATTCAGTTTGATTTGAATATGTTGATTTTTGATATCTTTGCTATTTTTAACACAAATGATATCTCTGTTCGATTTGATTATATCTTGCGCGATGCAATGAACATATTGGTTGACTGTGTTAATTATATTTTCTATATTGAGACTGATTCGTATATCATTTTCTAAATAATCGAATTTCGAATAGATGAAAATAACAGCTGTTATGATATGAGTTGTATCCTGATGATAACGAAGGTGTTATTCAATTTCTATTACAGGGATGGATAGATTATATCAAATCTTTCGATTTATGTTTATAACTGAATTCAATTAAATGTCTCGTTTGATGACTCTATCAAAATCCTGTTGATTGATTATGGATTGATCTAATATGATGACTGTTGAGTTGATCTTTGCAAAGATGATCCGATTACATTGGGAATAATTCATGCATTGTGTTTTTAATAGAATGATATCAATCTGGTTTTGTAATTTTAATTGGGCAATTACAGTTACGAATTTACTTGTGGATTATTTGAGGCACAACGAATACAAACTGTCGTTGGATTCTATGGATACAGTGTTATGTTAAATCGTTAATACTTTCTATAATATGGATCACATGCTAATCGATAATAATGGCATGTATCTCATATGACTCGGTTTGCTATTTATGACATTCTTGGAACAGTCCTGTTGAGATTCGATTCGACTGTGAGAACAATTGAAAATACAGAGCATTCCTATTTTGTATCGATTGTATCTCTACTCTGTTTCGATTTTATTCCGTTCGTTTTTATTTGATATAATCATTAGTAGTATTGTTGAGTATTTCTAAGTGATTAGATTCGATTTGATTTGATTTATATCTGGTCATTTTACTATTTTAGACCAGCTACAGAATCAATGATTTAGATTCGACGGATTTGATTTATATCTCGTCATTTTAATAGATCACGTAATCAAACGACTCAGAAGTCGAAGTCCATAGAATCAATTTTGTTATTATTTTCCGAATAAAACAATCTTCTAACTTGACTGGTGTCTATTGCGTGGTAATTCGAATTTGCAATTGATTTTATGGGTAGTTGGAGGATATCTCAAGGCTTTCACTTGCATTTTAGTTGCTACTTAGTTTAAGGATTTTGGGATCATTCCCGATTTTGTAAACTGTTACTATTACTCACAAGGAGGTTTTACCTTGTGAGAAACTTTATTTAAACTTATGATTTTGTAATGATAAGACATCCTCAGCCTTGGGAGAACAAGGATATGTAATGCTTATTCAACCGATGTTAATTGATGCGTTGTTATAGCCTTTGCTTCAATACATTGACACTTTGTTCCATGTTTTGTGTATCATTTGGTTTCTCGGGTTTAGTATCACTTTGTTGTCTAAATCAATTCAAGGATATAATTTCATTATTATGCATTCCTGTTACTTCCTAATTTGATAAAAGATATACTTAAAGGATCTCACCTTTATAAATGATAGCCTTGGACCCTTTATGAATTGAATTATCATATGAATTTGCTGCATAATAGGTTTCCCCCAGCCGAATTCATAATCTAAAAAAATGTTATGATTTCTTTTATGTCTTGTTTGTCCTATAACCTACTTCAGAAGCATTATAGCTGATCCTTTATGAAGCTTGGGTGGATAAATGGTGTGAATTTCTTCCTCCAAACTGCTTACTTAAGCCATCATACACAGGCAAACTTGGAGCGCTTCCTGTGTTAATTAGTTAGATGTTTATTGCTTTGATTAATTAATAGTTTAGTTAGATTTAGATTAGATTGTTTAATTCCCGCTAGCCTTCTTTTTGTTCATAAATCATAAAATCCAAAAAGAAACCCTTGGTTGTCTTAGGGCAGCAAAACTCATGTGTTTGCTGCACAAAGACAGCCAAGGATCTATTTTTGTCCATATTGTATATTTGTGAATAAAGAATGATCATAGCTGGCAATTAAGTAGTTGATTTGAGTTATTGTAACTGCTAGTTAGTATCTCAGAAATATATAATAGTTAGTATTTTATAGTTATATTAGTATAGTTAGTTTCTGGGTTGTTTTATTATTTCTAGTTTCCTTTAGTTTAGATTATTTAGCTCAAATCACTTTCTCTTTGGTTTCATTACGAGACCTCAGAGCGGCTAACGAAGCCGTTAAACTCGCCGTAAGTGGTCCATACTCCAAACCACTTGCTATTTAGACAACCCCCGACCGTTCCACTCTCTACTGACGGATCTGGACCGCTTTGCCAACAAATGGCTTAGAAGGAGGGGCCTGTTAATTAATATGCCAGGTGGTCGTAAGACTCCTCCCCCACCCAATCGCACACCCATAGTGACTAGAACTCGTTCACAAGATAACATCCCTCTTCAAACAAGAACTACTTCAACCGAAGATCCCCGACATCAATAGCTGAACCAGCAACCCCTAGTCCTACAAGCGGTGACATTCAAGAAATTTTTAGACAATCTCTTATTAAATCACACAAAGCCTTTGCTAGCCTTAGGCAACCACATCGCCTGGAGACAACCTTTAGACTTCTCTCAAGTCAGAGAACAACTATGTGATATAGATCCCATCAGAATCCAACTGATTCAAACACAATCTCATCAGCTGGGAGGATCTCGATACCTCCTTCTCTCCCTCCTCACCACCTCATCTCCCTTCCTCTTCGGGAGATTCATTTTCGCATGAAGGCAATCCACCTTCACGTCTTCCTACACCCACTACCCCAATGGCTAATCAACAATCCTTAGATCTTATTAGACTAAGATGTCAGAGTCAGACTGACCTCAAAGATCCTTTGCCTAAGCATCCCTAAAAATGGCTTACCAAGTTTGATCCCAATTCTAAACAGAGAACGGAATACCACATCATGAAATTTATGTTAGACATCGACTTCAATAACGCTAAACATGACGAATCAGGGTTGTTCCTTTATACTTTTGAGGGTAATGCGCCCACTTGGTATTTTTCCCAACAACCGCACTATAACATCTTGGGAAAAGTTTGAGTCAATTTTCTTAGAAACGTTCAGAGATGGCAAACCTCCCAAAGTCTTAGTCATGAATCTTCAAATTTAAGGATGAATGCTAAAGAAAAAGTTAAAGATTTTAATCAAAGATTTTTAACACTTAAGAACAAAATTCCTACAGAATCTATGCCTGCAGAAAGCCTTGTAATAGCTATTTACCCAAAAGCTCTACATCAAAGTATTGCTATTTGGGTGAAAAGATCCAAAAGGTAACGCTATAGAAGCCTTGAAGAGGCTACTCAAATTGAAAAAGATATACTTAGCCTTAAAGATCCCTCTAGTAGCGAGATTGAAAATACTTCTTCTAAGAAAAAGATTGAAATTTTTCCCGTGCCTACACAAACAAAACACAACCCAAACTCGAAAGTTGGAAAAATTCAACCAAAGTTAAAATAAAAGTTTTCTAATCAAGTCATAGATATAAAGGTCAACTAAAGAAGCTTCTTCGAGTAAAGGACCCTACAAGCCTCCTTTCCAAAAGCCTTTTCAAACAAACCGACCTAATCCTAACCCCTCAAGGCTTGAACTTAGAAAGTTTACAATGCTCTCCAATTCCATTCTAGGAGCCTGACTTGATCCTCCCCGATTCTCAAGAAGAAGTCGAGTAGGAAACTACCCTAGAAGAAGAGTCTTCTCCGAATGTCTTTGGTCACCTCTCTGATAGGATCTTCCAAGCTAAATTTGAGACTGTACACCCTTACAATACTAGGAGCAGCCACAAACAAAACCCCCGCCGATAACATTACAACTTTACCTTCAATACCATCCAAATCGTTGAAACCAAACAGAGCAATGCTAGCCCTAAACTAGACTATGATGTTATTGTCGAAGATCTTAAGAAATTAAGGGCTAACATTTCCATTTATGAGTTGTTAAAATTTCCATTTTTGTTACAAAGATGTTGCAAAATATTTCGTACAATAAAGAATGGTAATTTAAATGGTAGCAAGGTTGTACAAAGCAAAGTTCCACGTAAGTCTTCCACAAAAGATAATCCCGGTACTCATGACAAAGGAAGCCTTCCTCTACCAAATGTAAATAACAATGTATGATGTAAGTAACTGATAAAGTAGTCTTGGAGGATGCGAATAAGAAACCACAAGCAACAACTCTAAATACTGCAAGAACGCTCCTCCTTTTCTTTAACTTTCAAATTCACAAATGTATAATTGTATTGAAAGTTGACTGTGAGCATCATCAACGTGATGCCTTATCGCGATGCCAAAAGATTAATGCCCAAGTGGAACCATCATCTTGAAAATAATACAACTTGATCGAACTAATGTAAAAGTTATGGGTGAATTGAAAATGTTTTGATAAGATTATCATCTAACCCAAAGGTTCATCGGGTTTATTGATATAATTGTGGTTGATATTCCGTAAGTATATGGTCTCGCTTTTGAGCAGTGGATCCTGGCCTGAGCAGCTGCTACATGGTTACTTCATGATGGACTGGTCTCACTTATGGTTTCCAGAGAATGTTAAACCCAACAAGATCAGGGTGAACCGCGGAGCTGCTACCTTAAGTTCACTCAGAATGTAATTTGAATGACCTAAATGAGCCATATACACCTCCTGACCGACTCACCAAGTCCGCTGGATGGATTAATTTCTGAAATTTCATGGCTGAAATTTCACCTATCACAATCCTCAACAAAATCCAGATCAAAGCATTTATGCAACCAACAAATTCTAATTCAAGAGCCCCGAACCCTGATAAGAATCAAATTTGGTCTTTATACTCGGCTGGTTCCAAGTCTAAAGAAGGAGTTACCAGTCGCATCATTATTGATCCGGCTGGTAATAAAACATTATTGTCTTGTAGATTAGAATTTGAATGTACCTAACAACATTGTAATATGAGGCTTTATTACAAGGTCTCAGAAAGGCATTAGATTTGAAAGTACATAATTTAATGGTATTCGTTGATTCATAAATTGTGGTCAGGCGGGTAAGAAATTCTATAAGAGGCCTCAAAATGGTTAAGGAAAAGAAAAAAATTACCACCCTCCATTAAAAGGGTACTTATGGGTCGTGGTCTTACATTTGGTCTATTGGATGCTAAGAAAAAATGTAAAGAATTAAGTGTTTTTATTTAGAATTTTATTTCTATACTTGAAAATATCATTCAAGAGGAGCTTCCTAAATTTCCATGGTTTTGATGGGTTAACAAGTTAGGAATGTCATTTATTTTTATTTTAAATTGAAACTTGGAAACTTGTATTATAAAATCACAAAAACACTTGTCTTGAGTTTTAAAACATGTTTGACAACTCTCAAAATTCATAGACAAAACTTGAAAAGGTTTACACTTATTACATCCATGTGATTCTTTCATAAAAACTTACATGTATATAACTTAAAAAAGACTCTGAAGATTCTAATTTCCTTTCTAAACATAACAACTTATTGAAAATCATAACAACTATTAGCTTCTTCTCGCCCATGGTTGGGGTTCTGATTCTCAATGTCCATATCTCTAGCATTTGATGCACTATATCTTCTTCCTTTGGATTTGCTTGAAAAAAAATTGTAGACATTATGTGATTAGAAGATATTGGTGTGAATCTTTACTCAAATTGATAACCATGTTTCTCAACATGTTACACTTAGCCTCCAACTCATTAATTTTCTTCTTTTGTTGTATAAGGGTGTTCATAACTATTGTTGTCTGTGAAGTGCGTTGGTGTTCATTCACATGAACTTTAGAATTCATTGAGGATAGGGAATACCTATTTCATTGAATTGACTCCTCGTGTCTTCTCAATAGCCTCCTAAATTCCTACACTTCCCTATAATCCATATGAATAACTAACCTACAAAATCAATAATATCATAATGTGTTTGTAGCATTCCAAGGATTAGAATGAGGCACTAGGGAAGGTCCCAAAGAAATCCATGATTTTAAAACTTGATGGGAAAATCCATTTTCCATAGGATACCAAAAAAATAGAGTCTTCATAAGCCAAGAAATAGGGATATTGAGAGGTCAAGCCTCAAAGCAAACATGCAAGATATTACCTAGAATACCCATGCACATAGAATAACCATGATATGTGAAATAGTTAAATAAAAAAGATTCCATAATATATGAGATCCATCCACATAACCACACACAAAATACACCCTTTCTCTAATATCCAGTAGGAAAACAAACAATTCCACCCACAAAACCATACAAAAAATACACCCTTCCTCTAGGGGCCAATACCAATGAGCAAAAGCATCTTATTCGCAACCTAAAGAAAATGCTAATAGATTGAATTTTTAGAAGAATAACCAAATTCAGAGAGAAGGCCTTACCAAGATTGTTCAAGTGGTCTTCCCCTTTTCAATGGAACAAGCACCCTCCTCCCCCTACATCATTATCCCACCTTGTTGAAACATCTCTTCAATGACGAGTTAAATAGACAAATCAACCTTAAATTCGATTATATGATAAGGGAAGTGTGTCCTTTCAAATCTAGACTCATAACTTGAGATATTATAGTTTTATTTGTTGAACAAGTTGTAATTAATTACAATGTTGAGTGACCTTACCTTCATGACCATAAGTTTCTAATATTCTTATGGAATGGGATGGAAACACCACCCCTATTTTTTGTGAATGACTCTAGGGTTAAAGGTGACTTCTTTATTGGCTAATGAATAATCCTTATGATTATGTTCTTTAAGAACCTGATAAAATGAATCCATATGAAAAGTATCGATATCCTTTTGGACTTGGGCCATGATCAAAGAATTTTTGTTTTATCTAAGGGGATTTTTCAAGCCATAAGTTAGGTTGATTATTGTGATTGAGTCACCAATGAAAATGAAAGAAGATCGACTAACTTCTTCTGCCAGAATGATACCCTAGTAGAGATCACATGCCTCTACTTGATTGTTTGTATACTTCTTAAGACCCCAAGAATATGATTTTTCTATATTTCCCTTGAGATCCAAAATGATATCCCCCCAAGCACCTGCCACCCCTAAGGAATGTTAATATTGTTACAAGTATGTTGAAATTGAGATATGATGTGGGCATACACATTACATTTTAAGATAAAGTGTTTTTCATACCCCACCTTCTTAGTATCCCAAAGATGACAAATTGTTTCATCCCCCGACATTTTAGGAGTTTTCCAACACCTTATTTGACTATGGATATCTATTGGATTACCGGAGAGGGGGTGAATTAGTAATGAGCAATTATACCAATTATTAACTCTTTAAACCATAAAGTATATTCTTTTTACTTATTCAACCATGTTCATATGTCCATCATCAATATTCATCAGATTACAATCATTAACATTCATCAGTGCATAATAAACAATAATAAACACATCCAAAATGCAATAATACACCAATATTTACGTGGAAATCCCAATGTGAGAAAACCACATAATGCTTTTCTTATATGTCAAGAATTACATTCAAGGGAAGCATCAACTTCCAATTCTCTAGCTACAACTAGAATATGCCCTAACCCCTAGTTTTTTCAGGCTACAACATGAGGGAAGTCTAACTTCCCAATTCTTTGGCTAAACTGTAAGGGAGGCTCCAACCTATGTTCTCTCTGGCTACAACTAGAAGGTGGCTACAAACACCTAATTATCCTTGCCTCCGCCCAACCCAAATTTTGAAATATAAGTAGCATGATTGAAACACTACACTATCACCTGAGATATACTCCTATGTTCATACCAATCAACTTGCACCAAAACAACTCAGAATCAATCTGCACCATAAACAAGAGAATCAACTATGCACCAACCTCGTAATCAACCTATAATTATAAACAAGTGCATCAACCATGCACCAACCTCGTACTCTCAACATGTACCATCAATGAGTGCATAAACCATGCACCAAATATGTACCCAATCATGCATCAAATACACATAAACTATGACTCATCAAGATGTACTAACATCATCAACTATACACCTCATGTATAAAGCAACTCATAAACTATTTGTCTCAACCATAAAAATTCAACATGTACCTCAACCATATACCAAATACATATACACCAATATAACCATCAAATTTATCTAATAATCCATCACTCTATCCATAAACCCAATACCATAAACCATTACATCAAACTGTTGATTAATTGTTATTGTCATTGATGTCAACCCTTGAAGAAAGCCCTGTAATGAATTGTGTATAATAAAGGTTTGGGTAATGGACCCAAGTTTGTTTTGTATGGATAATGATATGATTTTTGGTATATTTGTATGTAAGACTATTTTAGATGGATAGTACATGTCATGCCATTTTCTAAGTGATATGTGGAACGCCACATAACTCAATGTTAGAGAGTTATGGACATGTGAAGTTGGAGAACCCTCATGAGTCATCTAGAAGCTCTAAAAGGTTAAAATAGTCAAAGTGTTTGGTAAAGAAGAAATTATCAAAATAATAAAATGAAGTGATGAGTGTACTATAAGTCAAAGAGGATGTAAAGAAATTATTTAAATAATAAATT
Organism: Picea sitchensis; assembly: GCA_010110895.2. NCBI lineage: Eukaryota > Viridiplantae > Streptophyta > Pinopsida > Pinales > Pinaceae > Picea > Picea sitchensis. Next base: position 22,535 of record SNQJ01S0112845.1, read on the forward strand.
TAAAGGAGAACTCCCTAAAATAAGGAAAGTGGTTTAAGATATTTCTTAGAAGGTAAATAATAAAGTGAAGGATGAGTGTAATATAAGCCAAAGTGGATACACAATAAATTATTTAAATAATAAAGTTAATGGAGAAATTACTATGGACAAGTGGTTAGGTTGGTTAACCCCAAAATAAGGAGCTGGTTAAGATGGTTATAAAAGGTAACCCCTTGAGGAAGCTACATGTAAGTATAAATAAGAGGCAAGGCTCTCTTATTTAAATCACACTTGAATATCATTGAATATATATTTTTGTGAAAGGTTATTTGGGCAGGTATTGTTGATAGAGAAAAATTGCAGCAAAAAAAGTGCGGCAGGAAAAGTGCAGCAGAAAAAGTGTGACAGAAAAAGTGCGACAGAAAAAGTGCGATAGAAAAACAGCGACATAAAAAGTGCGGCGGAAAAATCACGGCAGAAAAAGTGCGATTGAAAAATCGTGGTAGAAAAAGTGCGACAAAAAAATTGCGGCAGAAAAAGTGAGGCAGAAAATCGCGACAACAACATGGTTGGGGTTTATTTATGAGAGATATGCCACATATTGTTTGAGGTATGTTTTGTAAGCTAGGGTTTATCTCTTGAGATGGTATTGGATGTTTAGTATTGCAGCATATATCAGATTTGTTGAGGGAGAAAATGTGCGGCAACAACATGGTTGGGGTCTATTTATGAAAGATATACCACATCTTGTTTGAGGTATGTTTTGTAAGCTAGGGTTTATCTCTTGAGATGGTATTGGATGTTTAGTATTGTTGCATATATCAGATTTGTTGAGGGATACAATTGGTATTTTTTTGTTGGTTTTTGGCATATGGGTATTGGTCTTTTGGTTGTGATGTGTTGTTAAAGTTGTCGGTTTAGCTTGAGGCTACATAACAGTGGGGTTGTGACACATGGTTTGATGTAAGAGTTTATGGTATTTGGTTTATGGATAGAGTGATGAATTTTTATATAACTTTTGATAGTTATATTGGTGTATGTCTTTGGTATATAGTTGAGGTACATGTTGGGTACATGGTTGAGACAAATAGTTGATGAGTTGGCGCATACATGAGGTGTATAGTTGATGAGTTGGCACATACATAAGGTGTATAATTGATGATGTTGGTACATCTTGATGAGTCAAGGTTGATGCATGGTTGATGCATGGTACACATTTGTTCAGGTTATTGGTATAGGTTGTTTCGTGCAGGTTGATTGGTATAGGTTGTTACAGGTTATTGGTATAGGTTGATAGTGACAGGTTGACAGTGGTAGCGGTTGATTCAGTGACAATGACATGTTGTCTACATTTGGCATTTATATTTCAGGGCGGTTGGACGGGGCAAGGACAGGTGGTTGTAACCACCTTCCGGTTATAGCCGAAGAACTTAGAGGGTAGTAGTCTCCTTTTGGTTGTAGCCAGAGAATTGGGGAGTTGGAGCTTCCCTCAGGTTGTAGCCTGAGAAACTAGGAGGTTGGAGTCTCCTTCTAGTTGCAGCTAGAAAACAAAGGAAGTTGGTACTTCCAATGAATGTAATTTTTCAAGACATATAAGAAAAAACATTATGTGTTTTTCTCCCACTTTGGGTTTCCACATAAAAGCACTGGTGTATTGTGTATGTGTATGATTTCTCATTTGTTCATTGTTTATTTACTCTTCAATTATTGTATGATAATGCTACAATGATATAACACTTTCATTATATGGTTAAAGATGATTAAATTGCTCTATTACTGATTCACCCCCCCTCTCAGTAATCCAACAATTGGAATCAGAGCGGGTTCCTTCAGAAATCAGTTTAACCACTGAAAGAAAGATCACAGAGAGAAAAAACCTGGATAAAAATTGAATACCACAGTTTGATGGACAAAAGTATGCATTTTGGAGCATAAGGATGAAGAAATATATACAGACACATAGATTTGAAATTTGGCAATCAATTGTAGATGGATACACAATACCAACAGTTCCACTAACAAATGACAAAGTAGTGCAACTCAGTCAGAATAATTCCAAAGCCACAAATGCACTTCTGAATGGTCTTAGTGAAACAATATTCACCAAAGTTGCACATTGTAAATCCACTAAAGAGATTTGGGACAAACTTTGAAATATTTATGAAGGAGATTCAAAATTCAAAGCAGCAAAGATTCAAAATTACAAAGGTCAGTTCGAACAACTTAAGATGAAGGAAGATGAGAATATTGCAACTTACTTTTTACGAGTTGATGAAACAGTAAATGAAATCATAGGATTGGGAGAAGAAATCGAAGAATCTGTAATTGTCCAAAAGGTACTAAGATCTCTTCCTATGAGAATTGACCCTAAGATATCAGCACTAGAAGAAAGAGTAGATCTGAACTCAATAAGCATGGATGAATTACATGGAATCTTAACAACATATGAAATGAGAACTGAATAGGAAAATCCAAATACAAAAGCATCCAAAAATTCAAAGCAAAAATAAAAAGAACTTAGTAGCAGCATTGATGTCTTGGAAGATGATGAAGAAGTGGCCAACTTTGTCAAAAGATTGAACAAGGGAACCAACGACATGTATAGAGGTAAGATTCCTTTGATTTGTTTTAATTGTGATGGTATCGGTCATTTTTCTAACAAATGTCCTCATAAGAAAAAGAGAAATGATGAAGGTTACTCAAATAACAAACAAACATATAAAGGAAAAAGAACCATAAAGGAAGTTTTCAAGAAAAACTTATGCACCAAAGAAGACATCTCATCATCAGATGAAGATGAAGTCAGTGATAGTGAGACAGAAAGAGTTCTATTCATGGTAGTAGAAGACTTTGATAAAGAAGACTCCGAAGAAGAATATGAAGCTTGGCAGAAGTTGACTACCGAGAAGAATTGATCTGTGCCATAGAAGTTATCAGAAGAGAAAACAAGAAAAACAAGAAACTACAAGAAGAACTAGACAAGAAAGAAGACACTCAAGAACTAGAACAAATGATCACAAATTTGAAGGTTCAAATAGAAGAAGATAAAAGAATTGAAGAAACACTCAAAGAACAACTAGAAGAAAAAGGCAGGATCATTGAAAATTTGGAAGCATAGATTGTCACATTAAGAAATGATCTTCAAAAGAAAAATATGCAGAAAAACTCAAAATTTTTGGATGACATTATCAGTAGTCAAAAGCTCATCATGAAAAGTCTGGACTTGGATATAATCAGACAGAAAAAAGATCAAGCTCCAAAACAACAGAGCAAGAAACATATCTAAAAAGATACGCATAATCAATCAAAGGGGATAGGAAGATATACAAGGAAGATTACAGGGACACTCCTCTACTAAGAAGATTCAAATTTCAGAATCAACAACAGACAGATAGGCCTCAAGAAGAAGAAGAATTCATAAGAGTGTCTCATTTCAAAAGATGTTTAACTCCCAGGCATCAAAATATCTTTTTTGGTTTATGTTATGCATGTAATAATTTTGGACATAAAGCTGTGAATTTCAGAGCTAACAATAGAAACATAAACAACTTTGAAAGTCATACACAAAAATGTTATCCAAGAAGGCCTGGTGAAACACAAAGAATAAGTTACAACAAGTTTGAATCTTTGAGCACTGAAGTGGAATGTTACAAATGTAACAACTTTGGAAACATGGCCAAAGATTACAGAATGACAATCCCTCCTAGAGAACCGCAACATAATAACAACAGTCACATACATGAACCTCATAAAAGAACATGGATAAGAAAGCATAATCAATATAGCAATGAATAATGCACACTCACTCTACAAGATAAGCAGAAGAAACGTGGTTGGTATGTTGACAATGAATGTTCAAAACACATAATAGGTGATAGAGACATGTTTCTTACATTAAGAAAGGAAAGAGATGGATCAATCTTCTTCGGAAATGATGATTCAACTAAAATCATTGGAAAATGCATAGTTAGAATTGAGAACAAGAATACCAAGGAAAAAAATGTTCTACTAGTAGAAGATATGAAACATAATCTTCTAAGTGTGAGTCAAATGTGTGACCAAGGTCATAAAGTTAC
>SNQJ01S0112846.1:12892-27314 GCA_010110895.2 Picea sitchensis
TCAACCTTCTTAGTGTCACAAAGGTGACACACTCTTTCATCCCATGGCATTTTAGAAATTGACCATCCCATGGCATTTTAGAAATTGACCAATGCCTAGTTTCACTATGGAGCTAGTGAGAATTTGTTCTTACCTTAATAAAATAATAAGTATTCAAAAATAAGTTAAAGAATTAATAGTGCATTAATAAAGTAAATTAATAATATATTAATTTACATTATTACCCAATACATTATTAAAACAGTAATACATTAATATTCTATAACAATAATACATTAATAAAGTATTATTACATTAATAAAATAAAGATTCTCTTATTAAGATATGAATGATTTATATAAGGATTAATATAAATAAGGATTCATGTATATAAGGATTAAGATAAATCATTAATTTTGCAAGTAGAATATAAGAATTAATGTATAATATAAATTATTAATAAAGATTAATAAACATTTTCTTATTAATATAAGGATTATTACATCATGTGTGTATTTTTACATTACTAATCTACTATTAATATTTTAATGTATTTTTAAATACTTGAATAATATTCTATTAAGGTATGAATGCTTTATTAATTGATTAATTAATAATACTTTATTAATATATTAATGTTTTAATTAATAATATTTTATTAATATATTAATTAATTAACTAATACTTTCAAGGAATATTGTAATAATGTATTTATAATGTATTACTTTATTGTTGTATTAATATATTTTAATTTTTTTAATGTAATAATACTTTATTAATGTATTACTACTTTAATAATGTATTGAGTAATAATGTAAATTAATACATTCATTTATACATTACATTAATATATTAATGTATCATTAATTAATGTATTAGTATTTTATAATATAAATTAATTAATGCCTCACGTCAACTACTTTATAAAAGTGTATGATAAGTAAATTAATTGATACGTTGATGCATAGGAGTTAATTAATATGTTACTTGTATCATTAATGTATTAGTATTTTAGCAATATATAAATTAATATAATTAATTAATTATTATATTAAATGTATTAATCAATATACTATAATGTAAACTAATTACTTTCATCTAAATATAACATTTATATATTATTATTATATATTACATTAATGTACTAAGATATTAATGTATTATTATTGTGTTGCTTTATCATTGTATTAAAACTTAATGTTTTAATGTATCAATTCTTTAGTAATGTATTTATTAATGCATTTGATGTATGAAATGTAATTTTTTTATTATTTTAATAATGTATTACTTTATTAATATATTAATAATTTAGCACCATTGTGGCCAAAATGACCATGACCATGGTTAAATTTGTTGCACCTTGGCTGCCTTTGGTTTAGTACGGTTGACTATGGGCTGAGTAAGGTTGACCTTGGCTGATTATGACCATGGTTAATTGTAGTTGGCCTTGGTTTACCATGGTGATTGACTATTATGGTTGACCATGACCATGGTTAACTCTATTAGAGCTTCTTAGACTTTGGTTTATTATCGTTGACTATGGTTGACCATGGTTGTGCATTACCATAACCATGATTGATTGTGGTTGACCCTAACCATGGTCGAGCATGGTTAACACTGCTTAACCATGGTTTACATTTATTTTCCATGACACTCACCATGGTCATAGTTAAGTTTGCTAGACCTTGGTTGACTTTGGTTTAGTGTCGTTGGCTATGGTTGACCAAGGCTAAGCATAACCTTCACTATGGTTGACCTTGGTTGACTGCGGTTGACCATTGTTGACAATGGTTAACCATGTTTGACAATTTTTGTCCATAGATTACCATGGATGGCCATGACAATGGTTGACCATGACTATGGATGGAATTCACCATGTTTGACCTTTACTATGACTATGGTTGACCATTACCTTAACTATGGTTAAATTTTGTTGATCATGACCAAGAGTATGGTCTACTATGGTTGACTATGATTTTCCATGGTTGACTATGGTTAACTGTGGTTGAGCTTGATGTGGACCAAAGTTGAGTATGGTTGATCATGGTTGACTATGGTTGACCATGACCATGATTGACTATGGCTGACTGAGGATGACTATGATTGACCATGCCCATGGCTGACTTTTATAGACCATGTGGAGCTCATTATGGTGGGTCATGTTGATTATGTTTAACCATGGTTTACTATGGCACTATCACATTTTGATGTTGATCATGTTTTGTTTGTCACATTGCGGCATCAAGTTTTGTTCATTACATGACATCGTAAGGTCATGGTCATCACATTACAAAGTAGGGTTTTTGTTTGTGCCATAATGGCATTGGAATATGTATATCACATTCCAACAATGGGTTATGTTCGTCACATTGCGATGTCAGGAAATGTTCGTTGCATTGCAATGTTGAGATATGTTTGACACATTGCGACATTAGGTGTGTACATCACATATACGACAGTCAGCTATGTTCATCACATTGTGATGTTTGGAAAAGGTTATCATATTGTCACATCGGTATATTTGCATCACATTGAAATGTGAGGATATGTTTGACACATTTTGAGGACAGGGATATCCTCGCCACATTACGAGGAAGGGGCTATGTTCTCCATATTGCGACGTTACATTGTTCGTCGGCTAATGATGTGACTATGTTCATCACATTGCGGCGAAAGGGATATGCTCGTCACATTGCGACGACATGGCTATGTTCATCACATTGTGATGACATGGATATGATCGTCACATGGTGATGACATGGCTAGGTTCGTCACATTGTAACGTTGCATTGTTTGTTAGATTGTGACGTTACTATGTTCATGACATTGTAACAATACTATATATTCGTCACATTGCAACATAACTATGTTTGTCACATTGCAACATCTAGTTGTGTTCGTTAAATTGCAACATTGTGTTTTTTTTTTTTTGACAAAAGAGGTTAATGGNGCCACTGGTGTTGTTACAAGTATAGTGGGCCATGCTCTACTAGTCGATTACAAACCTGGAGGTTATACTCTCCTTCCAGGGGAGGGATGCATTACAAATTTATTTACAGCAGAGGCTTCTATACAAAATGCCTACCTTGTTGAGGTGTTACAGAGCTCCCTTACTAGCTTTAGGAAATTGAACAACTACTTTGGGTCTTGCTTCCAATCCTTGTTCAACTAGGCCATTTTTCCCTCCAGTTGGCTTACTATGGCCTCGAATTCTTGTTTGGGATCCTTGAGCTCTTTACGCAGATTTCCTAGCTCCTTTCTGAGCTCAAATTTCGTTGTGGTGATGTCTCCTTCCAACATCTCCAACCGCCTTCCTGCATCTATATCCAAATTTTGCAGAAAATCGAGTTGGTGGTTCAGCATTTGCTTGATATTTTCCAGGGTGCCTTCCAGTGCATTCAACCTGTCTTCTGTAGTGGGCTTGCTTCCTGAGTTGGTTGCCATCTCCGTCGCCTTCTACATTTCACCTGGCGTTCTGCTCCTGCGTGCGATCCCCTCAAAACTGGTCTCTAAACCTATGCACGACTGTCTTGGCTACCTCCACATGCTTTTGGTATGGAGGGGAGCATCCCTTCTTCCCAATTTAAACTCAAACTCCTCCCAGTTTGTTTTCCCTAAACGATTCTCACGATCTGGGAGGCATGGGCGACTTGCAGGCCTGTCTCCTTTCCACAAAAGTTCAACGCCCGAATGATGAGTTCGCCTATCTCTTGTGACCACTTGCGTTGTCCTATAGCGCCTTTGTCTTGTAGTGATTTGCGTTTGCCTGTTTCCTTCTGTCATGCTGCTTTCCCCTTTCCAGCTTGTGCCTATAAATTCTTTATGAATTTTCCCTCTAGAGTCAGGGTAGATCCATTTTGGATGTTGTTCCATTAAGATGTAAGATTCCAACATTCAGGAGGGCGCCTTTATTGGCCTCGGCATCTGCTGACACATTTATATTTCGTAATACATGATAAAGCTTATAAGATCTGAATTTTCCAAGTAGGAGATGGATTTTCTCCAGGAGTTGATGGAGTTTTTCATTTTTTACTATGGTATGTTGGATTAGCGCTTTGATTACTAACCGAGAGTCCCCTATTATTACCAGATATTGGAAGTCATGGTTGATTTCTTGGTTGAGCCCTTGCCAAAGGGCTAGGGATTATGCTATGTTGTTAGTTTCAGTTCCAAGTCCCCAGGCGTAACTTATTTTCAGTGAGCATGTGGGACTTACCAGGACCCCTCCTCCACCTGCCAAGCCTGGGTTCCCTTTGGAGGCCCCGTCGAAGGACAAAATATGTTTTTTTTCCTTTGTCTTCCATTCTTCGAAATCCTATTTCACTTTTTGAATTTCCCAAACTTCCTGGCATGAGTTATTATCATTTTTTCCCCTCTGATCTTGAAGTTTAAACTGAGCCATCCATTGTTCCTCTTCTTGCTCCAGTGGTCTTGAGTTCTTTTCTTTGCAGAAGTAGGGAGTGCTTTCGCCAAAAAAGGTCTTTATCTTGGCTGCAACCTGAGCTGGGCTACTTTTAACTTCCCTGAATAATCTATTATTTCGTTCAACCCAAATTTTCCAGAGGATATATTTTGGGAGGACTCTCCAAAGAGTGAGATTTGGCCCTTTTTTTCGGTCTAGAAGGGACAGATGGAGCTCCAATTTTGGAGTAGGTTGCTCATCTCTTGGGGTATGACTAAGTCGTTTTGCAATCCCAAAGCCAACTGCCATACTTATTTGGAATAGGTGCAGCTTAGTAGCAGATGGTCTGTGGTTTTCTCTTCTTGCAAATAGAGAGGACATCTATGGGGGCCTTCCCATCCTCTTCTTCTTAGGTTTTCTCCAGTTAGTATGCTTTTGTGTGCCATGGTCCAAACAAACATATCAATCTTTGGGATGGAATTGGAGGTCCATATTGCTTTCCAAATAGCTGGATTTGGAGGAACATTGGGGAGGGAGGTTGTGAGATGATATCCTGTTGTAGTGGTGTAGACCCGAAACCTCGCTCCCCATCCTCTTTTTTCCTTTTTCCTTTCTTTAAGTGGGGATTTCCCTTGGAGGAAGAGTTGTAGAGTGTTCCAGTCCTCTTCTAAATCAGGAAGTTTGTTATTAATCTCCCATCTTAGCCACGACTTGTGCTCATCATTTCCCCAGATTGAGATGTCCCAAAGAGTATATAAATTTTGAGTGTTCATCCATTATTTAAGTCTTTCCAGATCCTGTCTCAATCCAAGGGGGGGGTCTCCCATGATTGAGTCTTTCCAAATATTGATTTTTTTCCCATTTCCTGGTAGCCAAGTGAGATGAGGGCTAAAGTGGGGCATCACCTTCTGGCAGAGTGAGAAGATTGGGGATCCTCTCATCTCTAAATCTTGGCAATCAAGGCATCTTTCCCTTGGCCCACGAAAGTACTTTTTCCATAACGCTTTTTTACTCCAAGTTGAATTCCCCGTGATTAGATTCCAAAGAATCTTTTCCCCTCACGCCAGATTTTGAACATGAATGTGTTTGAGATTGAGACATCCTTCCGAGATTGGCTTAGAGATTTTTTCCCATCTTATTAGATGCATCTTTCTCCTTGATTGTTTTCCACCTTCCCACAGGAATCTTCTGAGAAATGCTTCAATTTTCTATATTATGGAGGAAGGGGCCAAAAGCAGGGAGTTTTGATAGATCAGAATGTTGGCTAGAACAACCTTGATTAAGACCACTTTACCTACCAAATTTAACCAACTTGCTCCCTAGGAGTTTATTTTGTTTTTTAATTTGTCGATCATCAAATTCCAGTGTGAGGTTCTTAGGTTGGAGTTGAAAATTGGGACTCCCAGATAATTAATGGCATCCCATTTGGTACAACCTTCCATTCCCAATACCCTGGCTATCTCCATCATTTCATTTGGCATTATATTCTAGCCATAGATCTTGCTTTTGGTAAGGCTTATGACATTGCTTGAGATTTATGTGTATGCAGCTAATTCGTTTTTGAATTTCCTTGTTGTTTGTAGGCTTGCTCCTCCCATTAGCAGTCTGTCATCCGTGAACTGGGCATGGTTTATGTATTTTACCCCTGGCACTATTCTCAAGCCATGGAGGCTGTTATGAGTCTGACAATGGTCCAATTGGAAGCTCAGCACTGAAGCTTGGATTGCATAGAGAAGGGGAGAATGGGGGCAGCATTTTCGGAGTCCTCTGGAAGCTTGAAAGAACTTAGTTGCCCTCCTGTTCACTAGTGGGGCTATCCATGGGGACCCAATACAATATTTTATCCAATTCACAAAAGCTGGGGCAAAAACAAAATTTTCCATGACTTTAAATAAAAAATTATGCCTTACTCTATCAAATGCATTGGCAAGATCAAGTTTTATTATCATACCTTTGTCTTTTCTCTGGATACTTGAGTGTAGAGCCTCTTGTACTAGGATGATGTCGTCTACTATGTGTTTTCCTTTAATAAACCCTCCTTGATTTTTCGAGATGACTATAGGGAGAATTTTTTTAATTCTGTTGGCTATAACTTTTGTGAGGATTTTGTAGCTTGTATTGCAAAGGGAGATCTGTCGGAACTTGTCAAAGCTGATTGTTCCTTTTTCTTTTGGGATCAGCACCAGGAAGGTCGAGTTTGTTCCACCTCCTAGTTTGTTGCAAGTCTAAGATTTTCGTATCAGCTTCATTAGATCTGATTTTATTATATCCTAGTTGTGTTGCTAGAATCTAGCTATGAATCCATCTGGTCCTGGAGCTTTGTCAGGATTCATTTGGTCAAGTGCTTCCTTTATTTCTTGTTGGGCGACTTCCTTTGTTAGATTGTTATTGAAATCTTCCTGGATGAGATTTGGGACAAGAGAGAGACGATACTCTTTGGGGTCTATATCAGTTCTTTGCAGTTCTGTGTAGAGATTTTCGAAGGCTTCAGTTGCGGCTGCGTTAATGCCTTCAAAGTCAGTGATTGTTTGATTTTGAATTTGAATTTTAGTAACTTTCTTAAACTGGTTCCTTGCCTCAGCTTGTTTGTGGAAGTATCTAGTGTTTCTATCTCTTGCTTCCAACCAAAGGCTTCTGGATTTCTGTCTCCAGTAACTTTCCTCCTCTCGACATGCTTGATGCCATTTTCTTTGACGTTGGTCTTCTCATTGCAATCTTTCTTGGGTAATTTCCTAATTTTCCATTTCCAGTTGATGATTCCCTAGCTTCTTTTGTGCTTCTTGGCGAGTTTTAAGTGGATTTGATTGACCTTTTTCCCAGGCTTTTAGCGCAACCTTTAATCTCCTGATTGTTTCTTCCCACAGATAGAAGGTTGAGCCTCTTACTGTGTAATTTCAAACTTTGGTAACTAGCTTCAGGAAGCCTTCATCTTGGATCCAAATTGGACTAAATATGAAGGGAATAGGCCCAAGATTCATGTCACAAGATACTTCTAATAGGATTGGTTTGTGATCTGACACGCTGTGCAAGAGGATTGAAGAAGTGGGAGTGAGGCCCAGAAGTAAGAAGGATCTTTGAACAAGGAATCTATCTAACCTTGAAGCTATATGCCCTGGTCCTATCCTCTTATTTGTCCATGTGTATTTGCCTTTAGTGGGTTTGATATCTTCTAGATCCCAATCTGCCATTAAGTCTTCTACCCACTCTCTTGCTGGGTCTCACACAATGGAGCCACCTTTTTTTTCATTTGAAGCTAGGGTCACATTTAAGTCCCCGCTAATGATGATATTGTCAAGATCATTTTGTAGTAAGTATTCTTTCAGGGTATCCCAGCAATTTCTTTTTTCCACCAAAAGGACTGGTACATAGAGATTGAAGAGACTTACCATTCAACCTGTTTATTTGTGAAGGAGGTTGGTGTGGATCCAGTGCATGCCTGTTTCATAGTTGATCAGTTGAAACTTCATAGTGTTCCAAAGGGTGCCTATCCCGCATGAGGCACCTCTTGCACTTTCTGCTTTTCCTTGGCTTATTATCCATAGGGAAGATGTTGCGTTGAGAAAGTCTTGCCTGTCCATCTTAGTCTCCTGGAGGAGAAGGATATCATATTTTGAGGCTCTTATGATGCCTTTAAGTGCTTGTTCTTTCCTTTTGTTTCTGAATCCCCTGCAATTCCAGGAGGTTAGTTTTATGGATTACCTTAGGGGGATGAGTGGCCTCCTTGAGAGGCCTTGGAGTGCTTCCTGGTCTGTCTTACATTGATTAGTTTCTTTATTGTTGGTTGTGATCCTTTTAGAACGTCTTTGTAGGTTTCTTTGTCTCTTTCCTCTTTCTTGGATTTCCGTCCTCTACCTGTTTTCTTTGGTGTGACCGGGGCATCACTTGCACCTCCATAATCGCTATCTGAGGAGACCTCTCCTTCCTCTATGTTTGAGATTGCATCCTTCCCTGGGGGGGATTTACCTTGCTCTTCTTCTCTTGTTGGAGCAGGTATCTATCTGGTTTCTTGGTGCGATTTCTTAGGCGTTTCTTCGGTTGGGGTTGCCTCCTGTGATTTTTCTTCTGTTGTTTTCTCTGCATGTTCCTGATCCAATATTCTAAAAGTGTTCTCTACCACTGATTCTAATTTTTTTCCTGGTCCCTTGGCCTATGGGGGGGTTGTCTTTTCATTCCTTGGACCTTTAGCTTTGGAAGTGGTTTTCTCTTTTCTTGGTTGTTGCCAGCCTTCTCCATTTTCTTTCTCATTGTTTGGGTTTTTAGGGCAGTTTCTTTGGAAGTGACTGTATTCATGGCATCCTCTGCATTTGAAAGGGAGTTGTTCGTAGTCAAGCTTCTGGTAATGTTTCCATTCTCCAACCTTGAGTTTCATCACTTCAGGGATCCCCACCTCTAGGTCAACTTCCACGTAGATTCATGTGCATGAGTATTGATCTTTAGGATCTGCTCTGTCAATGTATTGGCCCAACCTATTTTCGATTGCCTAGAGCGAAGAGGGATTCCAGCAGTGGATTGGTAGATTGGGCAGCCTAACCTAGACTGGAACATCCTTAGGTACTTCTATTGCATGATCAAAACTCGGAGTCCAACGGTTCAGGTATAGCCCTTGAGTACCCATGAAATATAGTCTGTTCCTGAAGATGAGATCTCTATCTTCCTGGGAGATGAATTCAAAGATGAAGAATCCTCTTCCCACCGCATAGAAGGTTACATTGTTTTTTATCAACGTTCTCCAATTCCTTTGGATCCAGTTGTCTGTAGTTCGGGCTAACGACGAGAGCCCCATAAATTGTCCTATCAGTTCGCGATCTGAGAGGGAAATTGCTACCCTCGTTGGGTGATCCGGGGGTAGTTCGATTTCTTGGATTGAGTTGAGCTTATTGATGAAACTTGGAGGTTCAGCAGGAGGGAGCTTCTTACTTTGGGAAGTCAGAAGCTTGCGAAAGGAAGTAGCAGGAGAAGGAGGGGGCGACGGCTCCCCTCCTCCAGGAGCGACCATGGTAGGGGCAGCTAAGGCGATCAGAGTCGAAACCCTAGTCATATCAGAGTGCCTGATTAATTAAATCATTAAGAAATTTTGGTTGGGAGGAATGATTGTTACCCTCCCCATCCAGGTTCGCAACATTGTGTTTTGTTAATAACATGACAAGGTTGGTTTTCATTTGACATATTATGAAAATGTGTGTACATAACATTGGACAATGGGCTATGTTCGTCTCATGTGACGTTTGGAAATGTGTGTCACATTGTGATGTTAGTATATTTTCTTCACATTGAAACATGAAGATATGTTTGACACATTGCGAGTACAGGGATATACTCATCACATTGCGAGAAAAGGGCTATTTTCGTGATATTGTGACGTTAAACCATTAGTCGAAATGTGATGTTACTATGTTCGTCACATTGTGACGACATGGATGTGCTCATCAATTGTGATGACATGGTTGTGTTCGTCACATTGTGACGTCACACCATTTGTCAGATTGCGATGTTACTATGTTCATTACATTGTGACATTACTATATTCGTCACATTGCAACATTACTATGTTTTTCACATTGCAACATACGGTTGTGTTCGTCAAATTGCAACATTGTGTTTTGTTAATCACATGACAAGGTTGGTTTGTGTTTGACATAATACGAAAATGCGTGTACATCACATTCGACAATGGGATATGTTTGTCACATGTGAGCTTTGGAAATGTTTGTCACATTGTGATGTTAGTATATTTGCTTCACATTGCAACTTGAAGATATGTTTGACACATAGCGAGGACAGGGATATGCTCATCACATTTTGAGAAAAGGGATATTTTCGTGAGATTGCGAAGTTAAAATATTCGTCGAAATGTGATGTTAATATTTCCATCACATTGCGACGACATGGATGTGCTCATAAAATTATGACAACAGACACATTACAAAAATGGGTGTACATGACATTGGACAATGGGCTATGTTCATCACATTGGACAATGGGCTATGTTTGTCTCAAATTGTGACGACATGGCTATGTTCGTCAGATTGTGACGTCACACCATTTGTTAGATTACGATGTTACTATGTTCATTACATTGTGAAATTACTATATTCGTCACATTGCAACATTACAATGTTTTTCACATTGCAACATCTGGTTCTGTTTGTGAAATTGCAACATTGTGTTTTGTTCATCACATGACAAAGTTGGTTTGTGTTTGACATATTAAGAAAATACATGTACATCACATTGGACAATGGGCTATGTTCGTCACATGTGACCTTTGGAAATGTTTTTCACATTGTGATGTTAGTATATGTCCTTCACATTGCAACATGAAGATATGTTTGACACATTGAGAGGAAAGGGATATGTTCATCACATTGCGAGAAAAGGGATATTTTCATGATATTGCGATGTTAAACTATTCGTCGAAATGTGATGTTAATATGTCTGTCACATTGCGATGACAGGGATGTGATTGTCAAATTGTGATGACATACATATTACAAAAATGTGTGTACATGACATTGGACAATGGGATATGTTCGCCACATGTGACGTTTGGAAATGTTTGTCACATTGTGATGTTAGTATATTTGCTTCACATTTCAACATGAAGATATGTTTGACACATTGCAACGATAGGGATATGATCATCACATTGCGAGAAAAGGGTTATTTTCGTGAGATTGCGACGTTAAACTATTCGTTGAAATGTGATGTTAATATGTCCGTCACATTGCAACGACAAGGATGTTCTCATCAAATTGTGATGACATACCTATTCCAAAAATGTGTGTACATGACATTGGACAATGGGGTATGTTTGTCACATGTGGCATTTGGAAATGTTTGTCACATTGTGATGTTAGTATATTTTCTTCACATTGCAACATGAAGATATGTTTGACACATTGTGAGGACAGGGATATGCTCATCACATTGAGAAAAGAGTTATTTTCGTGAGATTGCAATGTTAAACTATTTGTCGAAATGTGATGTTATTATGTTTGTCACATTGCGACAACAGGGATGTGCTCATCAAATTGTGATGACATGGCTATGTTCATCACATTGTTACATCACACCATTTCTTAGATTGCAATGTTACTATGTTCATTACATTGTGACATTGTTATATTCATCACATTGCAACATTACTATGTGTGTCACGTTGCAACATCTGGTTGTGTTTGTCAAATTGCAACATTGTGTTTTTTTCATCACATGACAAGGTTGGTTTGTGTTTGACATATTACGAAAATCTGTGTACATCACATTGGACAATGCATTATGTTCGTCACATGTGAGGTTTGGAAATGTTTGTCACATTGTGATGTTATTATGTTTGCTTCACATTGCAACATAAAGATATGTTTGACACATTGCAAGGACATGGATATGCACATCACATTGTGAGAAAATGACTATTTTCGTGAGATTGTGATGTTAAACTATTCGTCAAACTGTTATGTTACTATGTTCGTCACATTGTGACGACATGGATGTGCTCATCAAATTGTGACGACATGGCTATGTTTGTCACATTGTGACATCACGCCATTTGTTAGCTTGTGATGTTACTATGTTCATTACATTGTGACATTACTCTATTCGTCACAGTGCAACATTAATATCTGTGTTACACTGCAATGTCTAGTTTTGTTTGTCAAATTGCAACATTGAGTTATGTTCATCACATGACGAGATTGGTTTGTGTTCGACATATTATGAAAATGTGTGTACATCACACGATGAGGTTGGTTTATGATGACATACATATTACAAAAATGTGACGACATGCTCGTCAAATTGCGAGGATAGGGATATGCTCGTCATATTGCGACGAAAGGGAGATGTTCATCATATTGTGAAGTTACATTATTCATTATATTGTGATGAAACTATGTTCATCACATTGCGACAACATGGATATGCTCATCACATTGTGATGACATGGCTATGTTCGTCAGATTGTGATGTTATATTATTGGTCATATTATGATGTAACTATGTTTTTCCAATTGCGATGATAGGGATATGCTCGTCACATTGTCACTACATGGCTTTGGTCATCATGTTACAATTTTTCATTGGTGGTCATATTTTGATGCTATTATGTTCATCATATTGGGACATTAGTATATTCATCACATTGCAACATTCCTATGTTTGGCACGTTGCAACGTCTGATTTTTTTTTTTTAAATTGCAATGTCGAGTTATGTTTGTCACATGGGAAGGTTGGTTTGTGTTCGACACGTTACAAAAAGGAAGTTCTAGCCAAGTTTAAAAAAAAAAAGTAATGAAGTGTTTCCTTTGCTAGAAAAATAGGAACTTTCAACTAATGTGATGCATTAGAAGAAAATTTAGAATCATACTTGTTGTAAGGACATTGATAGCAAATGATATTGAGCTTTACAATTATTATTCTTACTTGTTCTAAATACATTTATAGAAAATCATCTTGAACTTTGTAGATGATAAATTACACTTGTTCTAAGGACATTGTTAGTAAATCTACATGATTCTAAGGACACTGATAGTAAATCATTTAATAATTTATAATAAGAATAATCTAATATTATGATTTATTCATATTATTCCATTACTCCTATCATTCTATAAATAAATATTTAAAAAATTTAAATATAAAAAATTTGCAATTATTTTAAATTGAATTTAAATTATCTATTGCAATTATTATTTGAAATGAATTTGTAATTATTATTTAAATTGAATTTAAATTATCTTTTATTATTATTATTTTATTGCAATTCTTATTTAACTTCTTATTTTTATTACAATTCTTATTTAAATTATATTTTTGTTGCATTTATTATTTGAATTGATTGTTACAATTATTATTTCAAATGAATTTAAAATTATTATTTAAATTGAATTTAAATTATCTTTTATTATTGTTATTTTATTGCAATTCTTATTTAAAATATTCTTTTATTGCAATTATTATTTGAATTGATTCTCTTATTATTATTCTAATTAAATATAAATTATTGTCTTATTATTATTTTAAAATAAATATTAATAAAATTCATAAAATTGAAATAACAATATTAAATTCATTCATTAAATTTAAATAAAATAACAATATTGACAACAAACCATTAAACTAACCTCTTTAAGTGAAAATAATTTTTTTTCCCATTATAATGAAATGATTAATATAAGAAGCAATCATGTAAATAATTCACTTCATATTTAGTACCAAAATCAAGTTAGATATATCTTAACCCTAAATTTATCAAAATATTAATTTGAAAGAGATAACAAAATTTAAAATGTAAAATTTTCTCATATTTACTATACATTTAATTATTACACTAACTAAAATACTTTCTCATGTTTTCTAATGCATTCAATTGTTACATTAATTATAACATATATACAATATATTTTAATTATAACATATATACAATATATTTTGGAAAAAAATATAATACAACAATATTGGAAGAGAATATTTAACTAAAACATTAAAATAAATAACTACAAATAATAATAAAATTTAAATTAAACAACTTTAATGACTCCTTGAAACATTGTTAGAGAAGTTGACAAATAAACATTATATCTCATAGTAAAAATATGCATCATACATACAAATAACCATAACCTCATCCTATTCTAACCCAAACCCAAACCCTAACCTAATGATTTTGGAAATCCCTAATTGTTAAAAAATTAAAATTATAATATATTATGTGATTAACTTGTCACCGCATCCTGCCTTAAGGTTGCAGTCACATGGGACGCTGGTGTGTTAATTTGAAAAATATGTGGATGCTGGTGTGTTGATGTCGGAATCCTTTGTAGTTTTTTGTTGACAATGGAATATCAGTAGTGCCTTAAGGTTGCAGTCACATGGGACGCTGGTGTGTTAATTTGAAAAAGATGTGGACGTTGGTGTGTTGATGTCGGAATCCTTTGTAGTTATTTGTTGTCAATGGAATATCAGTCGTTGGAGGAGCCTGTAATAAGAAAATGAATGGTTAATGGACTTTTCTACAAAGGGTGAAGAACTGAAGAGTGGTGC
>SNQJ01S0112846.1:27324-49175 GCA_010110895.2 Picea sitchensis
TATAATTTATCTTATAGAGGGTGGGACGAGGGGCTTTATTAGATAAATTATAATAATATAATTTATCTAATAAAGCTCCCCCCTCCCACCCTCTAAGTTCAAAATTAGAAGATAATTTAGACTTGTGCCTGGAATTCGAACTATACCAACAGGAGGCACCAACTGATTTAGGAATTGATGCTAATAAAGTGGGTGCTTTTGAAGGAGATTGTAACCTCGAAGATATTTCAAACCTATGTATGTTTTGATAATGGAATTCAATATGCATCTAATATTTAGATATTCAACCCGATTTAATTCAATAAATTTCGTTTATCCGTCTCTTATAAGACAAAGCATATATAATTTAATGGATTCAAGGGAATGTAAACAGTTCTCAAGTGAATATATAATATATTCAACCCTATTTAATTCAATAAATTTCGTTCATCTGTCCCTTATAAGACAAAGCATATATAATTTAATGGATTCAAGGGAATGTAAACAATTATCAAGTGAATATATAATTTAATGAATTTAAAGTAGTTTTCCACCATGAATGAATGAACGACATTAGCTCATAACTGTTTGTGATTGCTTAAACACCCATCGTTTTGAATCTAGATACTATACCTCAAGTTTTTACGCATAATTACTCTTATATATTTTTAGAAAAATATATTTTATTATAAAATCTATTTTTTTTAATAATCTTTAAATTATAAATTTTATTTTTGATTTCATTTTACTAAAATAAAATATAATCACATAAATATGTACTGTTAATTTATCTCTTTTCAAAATTTATAAAACATTAAAATTCTAAATCTTTAATCTTTGGGAAGGTTTATTTGCAAGATATATAAAACCAATGACAATGGATATCTTGTTCAAAGCTTTATAAATTAAATTTTTAATTTAAAAACACATTATGTAAAAGTTGTCTTGAGTTAACATCATTTATGAGATATATAAGAATCTGTGCATGTTTTTGCGAGATATATAAGAATAAGTACATGTTTCTATGTGTTACTATCAGCATGCATTCTCGAATTCCACCTTTCCTTTTTTTTTGAGCTTCCACTTCCTAAAGAGCCATGCTGAGTTCTCCATCTTGGATCGAAAGTGGGGTTTCCCACTCTAAACATCATCACATTCTTTTATTAAGATGTAATAACATCATCATATTTTTTTATCACAAACAGTTCTCAACTAATGTTGTTCACAATGCCATTCATAATGCACTCAATTTCCAACCCTCTCACTGAGAGGAATCATCGCGTCTTCGTTGTCATATATAGTTTCTTTCATCTCCATTTAAAGAAGAGGAAGCGTACACAAAATCGTACATGATACAGACAACCCCACGGCCTTGGGTATGAGTAGGTGCGGATGTATGAAGATGGCATGTATTTCATCTCCATTTAAAGAAGACAAAGCGTACACACAATCCCACACGGTGCGATTTAATAACTAAAAATTAAAACTATAAACCCTAATCATAGATTTTAGATACTTTAAATTTGTTTACTCAAACTTGAACTGCAAGTTGCATGAAATCCGTCCATGATAATGAAGACAAATATTAACATGGTACACAGATAGATTTAAAACAAATTATATGAGATGCCAAAAACTAAAACTTAACAATACTCAGTAGAAATGGAAATGTATGAAGCACAATTAAAACCCCACGGATCTTCAGCTTCCAAGGAGACGATTCTCCACCTGAACCTGAATGTGTGAGGCACAATTAAAACACCACCTCTCTTCACCTGCCAGGGAGACGGCTCTCCACCTTAATGGGTGAGGCACAATTAAAACACCATCTCTCTTCACCTGCCAAGGAGATGGTTCTCCACGTTACCACACGCCCGTAATTAAAACCCCACCGATATTCAGCTTCCAATGAGATGACTCTCCACCTGAAAGTGTGCGGCACAATTAAAATGCCACAGCTCTTCACCTGCCAAGGAGACGGCTCTCCATGTTACCACACGCCCATTATGAAACCTTAAGAAAACGCTTCAGATCCATAAAAACTTGGTCACGATGCGTAGAATTAATCCTAATTACTGGAACGTTCTCCACCTGAATGTGTGCGGCACAATTAAAACGCCACAGCTCTTCACCTTCCAAGGAGATGGCTCTTCAAGTTACCACACGCCCATTATGAAACCTTAAGATAATGATTCAGATCCATAAAAACTTGGTCATGATGCTAGAATTAATCCCAATTATTGGAACATGGTAATTAGGTTTTTTATACATATTAATTATTAAATGTGGCAATCAGTGGATAGGGCAGTAAGTTTTTAATCATATTAAGTAAATGTGAAAAAGTAAAGAAGGAAACATATGCATTCATAAATACAAGGAAGTTAAGAACATTAAATCGCATTCATAAATACAAGGAAGTTAAGAACATTAAATCGTATTCATTGATTTGAATGTAAGATGAAGAATACGCCAACATCTTTAATTGTACACCATAAGATTGGAATTTGTAATTAAAAGGCTCATTAAACCATCGATTCCAATAGGAGAGACGCCTATGAACTTAATTAATACATAATTAATGTATTAATTAATTATTACATTAATATTATATTAATGTATATAAATTGATGAAATCTATTAATGTAATAGATACTAATAATGTATAAATTAAAGTATTAAGTTACATTAATGTATAGTTGATTGGTATATTAATAGTGTAATTTATTAATTAATTAATAAATACATTAATGTATTAATTAATTATTACATTAATATTATATTAATGTATATAAATTAATGAGATCTATTAATGTAATATGTTACATTAATGTAATAGATATTAATAATGTATAAATGTAATCTATAAATTAAAATATTAAGTTACATTAATGTATAATGTAGTTGATTTGTACATTAATAGTGTAATAGTGTAATGTTTTAATTAATTAATAAATTTATACATTATTAATTAATACATTGCTAAAATATTAATGCACTAATAAATTAATACATTAATAATGTAATGATACATTGATGTATTGTATTTTTTTTTTTAAAGTAAAAAGGCGAATCTTGTTATATTAAAACTTCAAAAAGAAAATACACCATGACATACAGGTGCCAGCTGTCCCGCCTGTGCAGGAAACCGAGACAGCTGGCTTGTCCAAAATAGCATGCAAATTCAAACAACTCGTTTCGCCACCTTGCCCAGAGGAAGCCAGGGTGCATGTCCATTTTCATCAGCATTTTAGTAAGGCCTATGCTAACGCTAACAA
Source organism: Picea sitchensis (assembly GCA_010110895.2). Classification (NCBI taxonomy): domain Eukaryota; kingdom Viridiplantae; phylum Streptophyta; class Pinopsida; order Pinales; family Pinaceae; genus Picea; species Picea sitchensis. The sequence continues at coordinate 30,579 of SNQJ01S0112846.1, forward strand.
GGCTATTGACTAAAAGAGCTACAACTCGGATAAACATCAAAAGAAAGGGAGTTGGAGGCAATGTTGAACAGAGGAACCTATTCATCAGAGTCCTCGCAGTCGTCCATCGCCTTGCTGCTACTGACAAGAATGGCATAGTGCTGAGCGCAGGTGGGGCATTGTCGCCGTGGTGTGGCACTGGAATAAGCTGCGTACAGCATGTCCAAGCGTTGGCTAACACGGACAACCCTGAAGATTTGGTCGTCCACCATACTGCGGACCTCGAAGATCAAGTTCAAATGCTTCGGGTGAAGGAGTGGTGGCAGGGGCGGCGACTTTTGTTTAGCATCCGTTTCCTGGTGACCATGTTGCTTCCTCTGCGGCTGCGAGTCGGTGTTGCTCTCTGGCAGCTCTTCCTCTACCAGGCAAGTGGCGAATTCCTCAATGGGAGCATCACTGGGACCGTGTACCTCTCTCGAGCTGGGCGGTGGTGCTGTTGCTTCAATGCATGCCGGGGGGTTCCAATTATCCGGAACTGTAAACATTCGACTTTCAGAGAAGTCCGGGGGGAGTTCCATGGTTGAAATTTCCTCGACATAAGTTCTAGGGGCGAGTTTATTGTTGTGGTCTCCCTGCGTATTTTCCTCTTAGCCAGAACCAGAGCTCGTTCAAACCGCTTATGTCTTTTCCTCCTAGAGTCAGTCGCGTACCATCATGCTCCTCTGCGGGGTCTTCCTCTAGCTCGCAGCATAATAAGAATGAGGACCAGTGCCAGGATGCCTCCTACTCTCCTATTCCTGCTCGGCTCTGTGAGCTGTGAATACATCCTATGGATTCCAAAAAGGTGGATAATAGCATAAACGGTGGCTGCAGCCATTAAATCCAAGAGCTTAATGCTCTGGTTGGCCGACCTGTTCTCGCGTGTGAGAGGCCCCATCAAAAGTGGGAGGCCGAAGAAGGTGAGAGCCCTCATAACTCGCGATGGTGTGAGGGCGGTTGGCCACCATAAATGGCCTCTCCTTATGCGCCTCCACGTGCCCCTTCTTTTCCACGTGGCACCCCATCCGGGGACATTGATGTATTGTATTAATGTAATGTATAAATTAAAATATTAATTTGCATTAATATATAAAGTAACTTATTAATTGAATGATACATTAATAATGTAATGTATTAATTAATTTATACATTAATGTGTAATGTAAGGTATATTAATTAATTAATACATTAAATACATTATTAATAATGTATTTATTAATATATTTTTATTTTTATTTTTTATACTGGAATTAGCCAACAAGCATGAAGCACAAGTAAATCAGGGTGAGAATAGAACTTGATACACTAAGATATTAATATTTCTATTTCTATTAAAACATAAATATTAATATTAAAACATAAATATTAATATTAAAACATTAATATTACACGATTAATACATTAAAAAAGTATCAATGCATTATTAAGGTATTAATACCTTACCCCGGATGGGGTGACACATCGCGCAATTAAGCCACGCGAGATCAGGTCGGGATGCGATATTAATGCATCTACCGGACAACATCCCCTCCGACTTTAACTCGCCATGGATACGAGCAGGTGCATTCAAGCGATGAGCCCCTTCGCGCAAGGGAAGGGTACCAGCCATCAATGCACTAACCAGCAGGTCTTAATGGTCATAGCGGTCATGTTAGCACTCGTTCTCATCGCCCAGGTAGACAGAGAAAAGTGCCAGTCGCTCTTTGCAGCCTTCGCTCCACTGGAACAGCAGCATTGTCGCAGATTCTCCTCCACTCCACTGGAACAGTGGTAGCACCCTATGGCCTCATCAATGTTCTGGAGCAAAGAGACCTTTCTGGAAAGAACTCTGGCAATCTACCAGACCACCACCATGCCCAGAGCGAGAGGAAAGCCGCGTAGGGGAGCTGCCTAGTACACGACTGAATCACGACACCAGAGGAAAAATAAATTCGAGAAGGCCATGGAAATGGCAGCCATCCGAAGGAGCATGACACCACGAACGCCTCCAATGGCGTATGTGGAAGAAGTTACCCCGGAGGATGGTTTGGAGAGCGTCCCCGAGCACACTCTGTTCACAGTGCCGGATAACTAGAACCCACCTTCAGAATTTGGTTCAGATAGCAAGGCTCCGCCTGCAAGCACTCTGCCTGGCCCCAGCGCCACCAGCCTAGAGGAGCCTTACCCCACCTGCTATGTCGAAGAGGAGATTCCTCCTGAACCACCCACGGAGGAAGCGCTACAAGCACACAATCGACAGGTGCACGCGCATCATGAAGTTGTCGAGAACACTCCCACGGGGTCAATCGATAACCATAGCCAGGAGCAGCCACTCTTCGCTGACTCGGGGTACCTCAATCTCATTTTTGAGGTGAGGAGTTTGTTGGATGATCAGATCTTTCACCTCGCACGAATCGACCAGAGGCTCGACCTGCTCTTCGCGGCTCACTCCAGAACTCTTCCAAAGAGACAATGCCCAACATGTGCGTAGGCCTATGCGTTTCCAACAGGATGGCGACAGCACGAGAATGAGGACAAGCGCGCAGGCTCAAAGGTTAAATGATGTTCAGGATTAGAATTTGCTTTTTCTGTTATACTTTAGGCTTCGGGCCAGTTAGCTCTCAGTTTTCTTAGAACTAGTTCATGACATCCAGTTCCTTCTTCATGTCTAATAGTCCCGATTTCCTTCGGGCAGGACGACGCACTGTTAATTTTGTTAATTTTGTGACTTGGGTAAAACATGGCAAGGGATGCCCAGCTGTCCCGGTTTCCTGTTTAGGCGGGACAGCTGGCATCACAAGTGGCTACTGTATTTTGCTTATGTTAATATAACAGGTACCATCTTTTTACTTAAAAAAAAAAAGAAAAAAAAAAGGTATTAATACCTTAATAAATGCATTATTAAAGTATTAATAAATTAATCATACATTATTAAAGTATTAATTAGTTAATACATTAGTAATGAATTATTAAAGTATTAATACATTAATAATGTAACATATAATGTAAAGTATTAATTAATTTATACATTAATACATTAATTAGTTTATACATTAAATACATTATTAATAATAGAGTTATTAATATTATTATTATTGTTAAGTAACATTATGTATTAATTAATTTATACATTAATTAGTTTATACATTAAATACATTATTAATAATTTATTTATTAATATTATTAATACACTAAAATATTAATATTAATATTTATAATAAAAAGTAAATATTGATATTAAAAAAATAATTTTAAAGAATTAATACATTAAAAAGGTATCAATACTTTAGTAATACATTATTAAAGTATTAATACCTTAATAAATACATTATTAAAGTAATAATACATTAAAACATTAGTAATACATTATTAAAGTATTAATACATTAATACATTAATACATTAATTTACAGTGACCATGCTTGATTATGGTTGGCCATGATCATGGCTAACTTTGGTAGAATTTTGTTGACTTTGGGAAGGAAAGGATCACTATTGTTGTCATGGTTAATTATGGTTGACCATGACCACGGTTAACTTCCATAGACCTTCACTATGGTTAACTTCTGTAGACCTTCACTATGGTTGACATTTACTATGCATGACCTTCATTATGGTTAAAATTAGTTGACCATGACCATGGTTGACTCTGGTTGACCATGGTTGACAATGGTTAACCATGTTTGATAGTTTTTGTCCATAAACGATCATGGTTGGTCATGACCATAGTTGACCAAGACTATGGATGACATTCAAATAGTGAAATTTGGAAGTGTTTGTCACATTATGACAACATGATATTCACGTAACATTGCGACAATGAAGCTATGTTGATGACATTGTGATGACGAGGCTATGTTCGTCATATCGTGACAATATGGTTATTTTCGTGACATTGCAAGGAAGGGACTAAGTTCGTGAGATTGCGACAACAAGATATTTGCAGCACAATATGATGACAGGATATTTGCATCACATTGCAATGATGGGGCTATGTTCATCACATTGAGACGACAATATATTGTTTTTCACATATTGACGACGATGGGGATATTGGGATGAGGGATTTCGGTTCATCACATTGCAATGACAGGTCATTTAAGTAAAAATTGGCAATGTGATGAACATAAATGGCGTATGTTCATTGTATGTCGAATGGCTATGTGATGAAAATAATACATTAATTTACAATGACCATGCTTGACTATGGTTGGCCATGATCATGGCTAAATTTGGTAGAAATTTGTTGAATTTGGGAAGGAAAGGTTCACTATGGTTGACATGGTCAATTATGGTTGACCATGACCATGGTTAACTTCCATAGACCTTCACCTTTGTTAAATTTCATAGACCTTCACTATCGTTGACGTTCACTATGGATGGCCTTCACTATGGTTGACCTTGGTTGACCATGACAATGGTTGACTGTGGTTTACTATGGTTGACAATGATTAACCATGTTTGACAATTGTTATCCATAGACAACCATGGTTGGCCATGACCATAGTTGACCAAGACTACGAATGACATTCAGATAGTGAAATTTGGAAGTGTTTGTCACATTATGATGACATGATATTCGCGTAACATTGTGACGATGAAGCTATGTTTATGAAATTGTGATGGTGAGGCTATGTTCATCATATCATGACAAAATGGTTATTTTCGTGACATTGCAAGGGAGGGGATAAGTTCATCATATTGCGACGACATGATATTTGCATCATAATATGATGACAGGATATTTGCATCACATTGCAATGATGGGGCTATGTTCATCACATTGTGATGACAATATATTGTTTGTCACATATTGACGATGATGTGGATATTGTGACGAGGGTTTTATGTTCATCACATTGCAATGACAGGTCATTTAAGTAAAAAGTGGCAATGTGAGGAACATAAATGTCGTATGTTCATCATATGTCAAATGGCTATGTGATGAAAATAAATCTCGTATGTTCATCACATAGCAATGACATGATATTTATTTCGACAATGGGGTGATGTTCATCACATAGTGATGACAGGACATTGTTTGTCACATTATGATGACAAGATATTTTTTTCACAGACGATGAGGATATGTTCATCACATTAGGATGACGAGGCTATGTTCATCACATTGCAACAATATGGTTATGTTCATCACATTGTGATGACAAGGTTATGTTCGTCACATTGTGACAATATGGTTATATTCATCAAATTGCGACAATATGGTTATGACAAGACATGCTCGTCACATTGTGAAAATATTGTTATGGCCACTCATGTTCATCACATCGCAACAATATCATTGTGTTTATCACATTGTGACAATATGGTTATGGCGAGCCATGTTCAACCATTTTCAACCATGGTCATGGTTAATCAAGGTCAACCATAGTTATTTTCATCACATTGTGACAATATGGTTATGTTCTTCACACCATATGTTCAGCATATAAGGCTAGGTTCGTCACATTGCGACAATATGGTCATGTTCATCACATTGCCGCATCATGAAATTTAAGTAAAAAGTGGTTATGTTATGAACATAAATATCGTATGTTCATATTATGTCATATGGCTATGTGATGAACATGAATGTTGTATGTTCATCGTATTGCGACAACATGACATTTATTATGACGACGGGTCTATGTTCATCACATTACGATGACAAGGCATTGTTTGTCACCTTATGACGACAAGATATTTACATAACATTGCGATGAGGAGGCTATTTTCATCATTTTGTGATGACAAGGCTATATTTGAATTATCTTAAGTGAAGTCTATGCAACCAATTTCAAGCTAATTATATCTTCTTTTAATATAATAAAATTTGAAATTTAATAAATTATATCAACATTTTCAACATCCAATTGTAAAAAAATGTATGTAGTGATATATATGTTATAGATATATTTACTTTGAAATTATGTCAAACATTTTTAATATCTAATTAAATGTATGTAGTAATTGAATTATCCTAAATGAAGTTTATGCACCAAATTTCAATTTTATTATATTTTTATTTGATATAATAAAATTTGATATTTAATAATTTTATAAAAAATAGATTTAAATATATAATATTTTTTTCCTTCTTACAAAGAGATTAAACAAGAATACAAGAAACATTTACTTTCTTATACTATCTGAAGCTTATGCCCACATCAATTAAAAAAAGAACATTCATTATCAATAAAAATAAAAATAAACCTCATTATCAAAGAATTATTTTTTATAAAAATATGAAATGTTAAAATATTCCATTTATTTTCAAATATTTTTTATATACATAATCTACCAAAAATGAAAAGTAGATACTATCAATTTGTAATCAAAATCATTTTCATTTATTTTTCAATATTTGGAGATATCTTTCTATACATTCATGTTTCCATTTATTATTATTATTTAAATTGAATTCAAATCATTTTAATAAGAATAACCATAACCCTAATTTTAATAAGAATAACCATAACCCTAATATGTCCTAACAGTAATCTTAATAACCCTAACCTTGATCCTAATAACCATTTACTTCAATATATTATTAATACATTATTGGAGACATCTTTAATTATTAATATTGATTAATAATTAGTGTATAAAACGTATGTATGTTACATACCTAAAGTACTCATTGTATATATTAATTATGTATATTAATAATAACTAATAATATAATAATTATTATTAATTAATAATTATTATTAATTAATAATTATTATTAATTAATAATTATTAATGTATTATGTATAATAATTGTTTATGTATTAATAAACTTTTATGAATACTATTATTAATGACTATTAGTTATGATCAAACCAATCAATAAAATATTATTAATAATATTAATAGATATTATTGACTAATATTAATAATATAATATAATATTAATCTTGTTTTACTATAATAATTTAANTATTAAAAACCCTAAATCCTTCAAAGTTACTAAACTTATTTTATTAATAGACTTGATTATATATTAATTTACAAAGCTAGTTTATTTTATTAATGAACTTTATTACTATTGTGAAAAAACAAAAAACAAAAAACAAAAGTCATTAATTGATTGGTAATTATGTTGTCATAAGTATTTAGGTGAAGTAAGTTTGTTAATAATCTGAACGTGACAATTAGATGGTCACATAGTGATGATGATGATGATGATGATGAGTAATTTCTTAATCATATTAAGTAAATGTTAAAAAGTAAACAAGTTAATGGACGCTTTAAAGATGTTAGAAAGTTATGAACATGACATCTCATTCAAACAAGTTAATGTACTCTCTAAAGATGTTAGAGAGTTATGAACATGACATCTCATTCATTGATTTGGAAGGACGATGAAGTATATGCCAGCATCTTCAATTAACAACCATAAGATTGGAATTTATGGTTAAAAGATCATTAAATGTGCCCATTTCCAATAGATGTTATAACTTTTATTGTAAAAAATTTACTATTTAAATTTTTGTATGATTAAGATCTCTGTTTATATTAATTTTTATTTTTTAAATTTTTTAATTGATTTGTTTTTATTATTATTAAGATGGGAGAGATTTTTTAATTATGTGTTTATTTTTATAAATTAATAAATTTTAAAGAATAATATGTATAAATAAAAAAATTAGAATAATTTTTTTTTTTTTTTTTATCTTTTAATTTCTTGATATCATAAATATTATATTTTTTTGTTCTTATGATGTTTTAAGTCTTACTCAATGTTAAATTTTGTTGAAATGATCATAATATTGATTTTTTTTTTGTAAATTCGTGGGCTAATTCATTAATAATACAGTAAAATTACAATCAAGAGAATAGAGGTACAATGAAAAAGGATCGTCAAAGAGAAATATGTAGAGTTATAAGTCTAGGCCTTTTCATACTGGGAAACTAGGAAGTCGAAAACTAGGAAAAAAACAGGCATGCTAATGGAGGAAAACCAGGTGCATAAAACAACATCATGTCTTGGTAGAGTGTAATTCAACATAAACAAAACTATAATTGAGTCAAACATAGGAAACTTGACAAAAGACCAGAGCGAGAGAATTAAGGATGAATTTTGTCGGGTGGGATTTCTTCGATAACTGGACATCCTGCAAAGTCGTTGTCGCCATCGTTGGAGGAGTTGGTGGAGTTGGAGTTTTCCTCCCTGGCTCGTAGTCCTGTTCTCTTGAGGAAGGAGGATGGGGAAGGCAGGTCACTTCTATGTACTTTCTGCATGGGGGGAGAAATATGGGCGACGCTCATTTGAGCTACTTGTTTAACCGACTAATTTTTTATTGTTTTCTAGTAAGTGAGGTCCGAAGACGTCGTCTGCTTGCAGGTGATGTCCAAAGGTGCCAGGTTGTCATGATGGCCATCAAAAGGAAGCACTTGGACACTAGGAGTTTGAGGTGATTCGGAGTGACTCAGAATGAAGACACTAGGAAGACTGAGGAGGGCGCAATCCAAAAAATGATTTATCATCCAGTAGATTTTGCAGTGCCTCTGTGTGCGTTGGGTTACTGGATGGTAGTTGTTCATATCCTCCTCCCAGTCATCCAACAATTTCCTAGTGGAGCACGAGACAAAAATCTCATAACCTTCCTAACTGATGACAGCTGGTTGAGAGTGTGAGCCTGTCACTCGACCTCCTCATCCCCCTCTCCTTAGGCAGGGTGTTGTGCGCATTCGTCTAGCCATAGTGAGAGTCTGATGCACTCTTTGTGTGTTGATGCAGGGTTGGATCGAGAGAAGGAGAAGACCGGTGGATAAAATCAATACAAGGTTGTCAGGAGAGATGTGAGCACATGAATAAGGCCTATCGAGCAGGAGTAGGAATGGGAGCCAAAGGCTGAGCATTGTGAGTGAGAAGTGGAGATTCCTTGGGATGGTAACAATGGAGTTTTTGGAATTCAATGGTCGCATCATGTGCATGTCCCCTCGCGATGCCATAGTACTACGGTGTAAATGGAACTAGAGAGGAGAGGCTCGTGGAGTTAAATCCCAGAGCCTCGAGATGAACCAAAAATTAAATTGCATGGAGTGTGGAGGGTGTGTGAGCTAGGTATTCCTCGAGTCGTGTGTTGGAAGTGATGTTGGTGGTATCCAGGTGGACAACAATATCATCTACATCCTAGGTAGGAGAGTCTCTTAGACCGAGTTTGATACAATCCTTCTTGAGAGAGTGGAGTGGAAGATCTTCAAAATCCCAGTTATGGAGAACTTGATTTTTAGTGATGCTCACACTCATGATCGTGTCTGCAAGGGAGATGGCTTTGTGCTTGACATGTTGGAAAGTGATGGCGCCCAGGTGAGCTAGAAGTAGATAAATCCTTTGAAGTTGTTGATCTAGTCTCCAACTGGGGGAGACTTTGCCTCTCCAAGATTCATTTTGAAGAAGGATGACTAAGGAGGTGATCAGTTGAGAGTCACCTTCAATAATGAGTGGGAACAAAACTTATTGAGTTTCTATTTGAAAACCATTGATTAATCAAGATAATTTTGTTGTATTATCTTTGTCATGACCGATAGCTCCATAGAATATACGAAGGATAGTGCTAGAACTATTTCTGAAGGCTCCACCAAAGCCAACAGGTCCAGGGTTACCTTTGGAAGTGCCATCAAAGTTGAGTTTGAAGAAGTCGGGAGGGGCACAAATCCATGGATCCAAATTGGAGGGGGGAAAGGGATGTTGAGTTGTAAGTCCCAAATGAGGAGATGACGAGATGCCCCAGTGAAGTAAGATGGAAGCTTCATTCAGGGGCACCTTGAAATCATGTTTTATCCAAGGGTGGAGAAGAGTCATTTCCAAAATTTGTTTTATGCAAGTTGTCCAGAGGAGGTCTTCAAAGGAGGAGTTTCTGTCAAAAATCCGTTGGTTTCGTTCCTTCCAGATATTCTAGATGATAAATTCTGGGATGAGTTTCCAAAGACGATTGAGAATAGGATTGTTAAAAGTATTTTCCACAGAGGTTTTGAGAGTTTGATTTATGTCACCATGAACCCGGTTGGATATTTTGTATAAGATAATGATTTTATCTTAGAGTCGACTAGAGACAGGGAAATTGTCTAGAAGGTGATCAATAGTTTCCTCATGGTTTTGGCAGAGGGAGAAGCAAGAAGGACCAGAAAAACCTTTCTTGAGGATGTTCTCCCAAGTTAAGATTCGTTTGTGGAGATTCATCCAAATGAACATTTCCATCTTGGGCTAGGTTCTAAGATTATAGAGATTTCTCCAATGAGGATCGACTGGTTCTGGTGTGGTGGGAAGGAGGAGGTGGTAGGATTATTTGATTGTGTATATTTCTTGTGGGTGGTACCCCCATCTGAGTTTTGTTCTTTTGCAAATCTTGCTCAATGCTTCTACTTGTTTTATCCAAAGGAGAAGGGAGTAGGTTTTGTAGGAATTTCCAGTGTCTGAAATCTTATTGATCCTATGCCTGCCAAAGATCTCTGACTTTTGGACCTCCCAAGGGGGGATGAGGGACTTGGGGAGGTAGGTTGTGAAATTTTCCTAGACTTTGAAGTTGTTTCCAGGATTCAATCCAGAAGTTCCTGTATGCACCATTGTGGATCTCCCAAAAGTTATGTTGTTGTATGAGGTCACATTGTAGCTTCTTCAAATTCCATATGAGAGATCCTTGAGTGTTATAGGTGAAACAAATCAGATTATGAGGATCCCAATTAGTTTCATATTTCCTATTCCAAAAGTGTTCCCATGTGCTAGAATTGTTTGAAACCCAATTCCACCATGTTTTTGCACTGAGAATTTCATTTCTTTTGGAAGGATCCCTTCTTCCTAGACCTCCCTTATATTTGGGTAGGAAGAACTTGTCCCATTTGACCAAAGCTCATTTGGGGTATTGGTGTCTCCCCCTAGAGGAAGGTGCACTGAATATTTCTTATATCTTTGAGGACCCATTTGTGGGCAACAAGCACTGAGAAGAGATACAAAGGCATAGTTTGGAGTAAAACTTTGATACGAAGATTCCCTTTGAAGTTAAGGGACCAGAAGGTCTAGGAAGAGAGATTCTAAGTCAATTTATCAACTAGTTCCTTCCAGGAGGAGTTTTTGAGGTCCGAGCTGTTCAAGAGGGCACCCAGTTATTTTGAAGGGATGGAAGAGATAGTGAAGCCTAGAATTTTGACGATATTCCTTTGGGTAGTAGAGGGGGTGTTAAAGAAAAAGATGTGGTATTTTTCAAGGTTAATAGAGGCTCGAGAGGATTTCGATAAAGTTTTTAGAATGGTAATAAGGTACCTTGCTTCCTGTACAGAGGGATGTGCCATGAGCAAGTTGTCGTCAACAAATTGTTGGTGGGTCATGGGTGGATTATTGTGGAGAATAAGACCCTTTAGATATCCTGTGGAGTGAGAATTGTTGAGCATGTGACCAAGGCCTTTGGCCATGAGGATGAAGAGAAAAAGGGAGAGAGGGTCCCCTTGACGAATGCCTCGAGAGAGCAGAAAGGAATTGGAGGGATAGTCATTGACCAAGACAGAGAAGAAGGCAGAGGACAAAAGAGAGTGAATCCAATGCACCCATTCCCGGATGAAACCAAAAGCTAAGAGAGTCTTTTCATGTACTCCCAACTAAGGAGGTCAAAATATTTGTAAAGGTCCAACTTGAGCAACATCCCAGGTTTTTTGGTTGTTTTTAGAGAATGGATGACTTCATGTGCTAGAATGATTCCATCCATAATTTGTCTACCTTCCACATAGCTCGTTTTTTCAGGAGATATGAGAAGAGGGAGAAGAGGTTTTAACTTGATGGCAATAAATTTTGTGATGATCTTATAAATGACATTGCAAAGGGAAATGGGACGATACTTACTTGGAGTAGCAACATTTTCTTCATTTATAATGTATCTAGATTCAAAGTTTATAAATGGTTATGCAAGTCTCGTTTAAGCTTCCAATCATCATTTTAAACCTAAAAAGAAACAATTTCATGCTAGGCTTACTCTCTTATTCCATTTCAAATAAAATATTCAAACTTTCTTCATTTAGCTAGTTTACAAATATGCACCCACATAATAAGACTTACAAGGATTTCTAATTAGTAGTTCTAAAATTTCATAGCTAACTACAACAATGAATACAATTTGTACACACACACATACATATATATAATTAGTATTTCAATATGTCATAATTATATGTAGATAAGTTCCTTTCAAATGAAGATACCTAGTAATCAATGTTTAGAAAAAATATATTATTTGGTTGAGAAAATATGTAATATGTAAAATTATTTGGCATAACTCAATGCTTCACATCAAAAATAAAAATTGGACATATCTTCTCAATGTCGAAATATGGAATAAAATATTGAATTGACTTTAATTCTACAAGAATTGACAGTGTTGACACTTATTGTATTTCTCCTAGAGCAACAGTTATGAAAACATATTCAGCAAGGGCATTGCTACTATAGTGGATACCATTTTGTTTGCCTTCCATAAAAGTTTTAGGTACAATTTTATGGGAAAACTAGCCTATAACTAGTGTACATGTTGATTAGAGTTTAATTTATTTGAAATTCTAACTTTAGGTCAATGCAACAGTTGACTTAAAAATATATATAACTAGCATACCCCTTAAACAAGAAAATGGGAATGTTGAAGTGATTCAAGAGAGGTTTTCAAATTAATGTTTTTAATAATAACCATAAATATATTGTGATTAGGAATATCACTCTATTTATCCATGTGTCGAGATAGATTTCCTAGAGCTAATCTAATCTATGTATTTTCCATCAACAGGTGTTGCCAATAGACCATGGATAGTGTTGAAGTAACTAGAGAAAAAACACATGTAAATAGAGAGAATACACATTGTTGCCTCCCAATTTGAGAAAACCACATAAATTTATATCTCTCACTCTATTTTTCCATGTGTCAACATATGCTTCCTAAACCTAATGTGGAATTTCCATCAACGTAGGTGGTTATTGTTTTGTCAGGGTGTTGAAAGATTTTGGATACTATTAAGGTAAACATAGAGAAAAAAGCACCTAAAGCATTGCCTCCCAATATGAGAAACTTGTAAACTAGGCATCATATCTCGGCATTGATGACCACAAACTTATGTATTGCTCTCTATTTTGATGGTGATAATAATTTTTACTCTCTGTGAATGTTTGGAAAGTTATTTTCATATCTACTATTAGCCTTTTGTCTCTACACTACATGAGGGTAGCGAAGGTATTCAGTTTAGATATCGAGCAACTCAAACCATAATTCTTTCATGGAAACACTACATTTTATTTAGAATTGCCTCATAGATTGCATAGATATTGGTGACATCTTCTCGGATACTATGTTTTGAATGCATCCAATTGATCAACATTGAAAGCATTATGTTGAGTAAGACCACTTCCTTGTGATGAGGTTAAATGTATTAATCATGAATCTACCTCATGAACACCACAAGATATGCATCGCAATGATTTGTATCACAATCATCCTTGTAAAATGACGAAATATATTCCAATGAAATCAATATAAGTTAAAATTAGATGAAACTTACATGTGATTACAATATGGTTGGTGATAAGTTATTTGTATGAAGCACTTCATTTTCAAAGTTGGATTACTACTTCAAACTCACAACTGTGATCATTCACAACTTGCTTTTCAAAACATAATCTATAACGAAAGGTTCATATGTAGAAGTGTTTTCATCAGAACTAATCATATTTAGACCTCTATATATTAGTTTATCATCCATTTGGTTAGGTGACATCATGATTTCAAGGAAGGACATTTCCCTATGATATTATAAAAATAAATCCAAGTTTAGGTTCCTATGGAAATAAAACATGTGGATAAAGTCAAACTATGGATCATTAAATTATCCAATGAATTACAAAAGGAATTTAAATTATCCCATGTAGATGATGTAACTGTGAAATTGCGAGGAGGTTTAGGGTAAAATTTAATGTAAGTAATTCCAATAATAGCCCAAATACCTCCTTCTTCTTAAAGTGTTTCCAAAATCTCAATTAAGTTGAATCCATGATTGTTTTTAAAGGGTGATTTTTCCAATCAAGTGGCATGCATATGCTACTGCTATGTTATTCTTGGTATTTTTTATATATTTTGAGATGCATTTCATTTATAATCTAATAACCCAAACTCTAGCAAGAAATCTAAGGAACCAATGGTTGTTTATCAGAGAATGGGGTGATTAGTAGTGTTAGAGGAACCAATGGTTGTTTATCAGAGAATGAGGTGATTAGTAGTGTTAGATCTGCAGTATATGCAAATCTGACATATATATATATATATATATATATATATATATATATATATATAGAGAGAGAGAGAGAGAGAGAGAGAGAGAGAGAGAGAGAGAGAGAGAGAGGAGAGACGAAGCCACACGCGATGTTTGATTTTTCTCACAATGATTAGTTTTTAGAGCTTGAAAGTTGTTTTTGACAATGATTCAGATTGGATCATTATATAATTTGGCATCTATCTTAGTAGTTTATGGGTGGAAGAATTAAAGGAATTGGCTTGCAATGCCCCTTTTAGTGGCGGGTCCCAATTTGAAAATTTGGGGTTTGGAACCTTCTTAAGACATTTTGAGACATCAATGGAAAGTTTTGGGGTCAAAATTTTGTGATCATAGCTCACAATCCCTTGAAATTTCTCTACACATTGACATATTTCTAGCGGTGTAAAAGTCATCTTAATTGGAGCTTGTATGTCAAAGATATGCCACTCACAAGTTGACCTACTTGTTGACCACAATAGTACCAAATGGATGTTACATTAGTATCTGTTACTCACACATGTGTGGCTAGACATGTGTTTACTCTAAACAATATTTTAGAAGGTCTAAAACCTAACACTGATTGAGGGTTAAGACATGCAAAAACCCTAACCTTGGATGGCTATTAGGCTATGTTAAATACTAGGAAAATAGGAGGAGAAAGGGCTCCATTATTTAACATTGTATTTGTTCCATAGTTGAGTAAAATGCATCATGTGCATCATGGGTAAAATTCTCTATGTGCATAAGAGTTCCCAAAGTTATAATATTGGATGTGGGTGTCCTTAAAATCATGTCTTTCTGAAACTTATTAGTGTTACCCTTCTTAAATTTGATGACTAGATGAAACTATTGCAAAATCTCCATTCACTTGTAATTTCTAGTTTGTTGAATCTTACTTTGGGATTGCAGATACTCTAGTCGTTGGTGATTAGTGTGGATAATAGATTCCTTTCCCATTAGACATTTCTTCCACTTCTTAATATCTTGAACCAAGTGTTGTGGTGGGAAATCCCCCTACGGACTAGCATTTAGGGTTATATTATGCATGCAGATAAGACCGAAACAATCCTACTTTCTACCTTCATCCCAGACCTAATCCCCATTTATTTTAAGAAAATACATGGTTAAACAAACATACCTTGTTCCAGATGTTCGATGTTGATCCTTATTCACGCTTGATCACTTGTTGGCAGCTATCCTCTCAAGACTGACTTGCGTACAAAACAAGCAACAAACTCTACATGCGTTTGTTCTATAGATTAATGGGTTAGAGATTCAAACATATATTCGCTAAACTATGAAGAACTCATATAGTGGGATGGGAAAAGAATTTCTTTATTATTAACTTTAATAAATCAACTTACAATGTTGAGACCGGACACTGCTCCTCGAACCTGATCTTGGGCTCCTCTTCAAATG
The DNA here is from genome assembly GCA_010110895.2 of Picea sitchensis. NCBI lineage: Eukaryota > Viridiplantae > Streptophyta > Pinopsida > Pinales > Pinaceae > Picea > Picea sitchensis. The sequence continues at coordinate 46,262 of SNQJ01S0112846.1, forward strand.
CCCTCCAACTTCTTTGCTTTGTATCTCTCTTTGCACAAGGATGGCTAAAGGGTTGGGACAATGAGAATGTGCAATTGGGTAGAGTTTCTTTAATATTCTTCTCCTTATCCAAATGGGACCCCTAACCCTTATTTTATAGGCTAGAAGAAGCTAGGTATTTGGACGAACCCTCAACCATGCATGGCCAGGAGTTTCAGTTAACTCACCCAAAGCTATGTGTTCCATCGACAACTTTCCTTTTTTAGTGCTTTTGTAGGTACACGTGGGTTGTTTTTGGTCAACTAGCATGTACACGTGTGCAGTAATGGAGTAGGGTGTGTTGGCCCTTATAAAAGAGGTTTTTAAAAGAGTTGTTCAGTAGTGCTTTGACAAAGAAGGGATCTGAGATGGTGTGATGTCAGGTAAGCATGTATGGTGCAAATTAGGGTTACAACAGATGCCCCCTAATGTGTAGGTCAGAAGAGCATCTGATGGCCAAAATACATTACCAATCTTTACTGATGTGCCGAACAAGTGAGCCCAAGCACCAGGAACCGGGAGGCGCCATCTTCAAAATAAAAAATGTCTCACTGAGGCGGGCATATCCATGCTCGAGATAAAATAGAATCATGGCTACCAATCAAATACACTATATATCCATTTCAAATAACTATATAAAGTGTAGCTGTGAACAATACACAGCGGAGCTACATCTCGAAATCAAAAGATATACATATAGAGTATCCATCTTCTAGAAGCTGATATGGCCTGATGGTTGGAGATGAGATCTTTAGAGCTCGAGCAACAACTTAAAAATATTCAAAACTCAAGGTAGGAGTGTAATATGAGTGTACGACTTCACTACCCAAAGGTCTTCGACGGCTCGTCGGTCATGGACTAGATAATATTGATGATAAGACTGAAGGCTTCATTGATTTCAAACAAGGACTTGATTGGACATTTAGGATGGCCGGGTATGAAGGCAAGAGACAAACTGTAGAGGGGTCGACTCAATCTTGGTGACAAACTTCCCTTGGACAACAGCATGACAAATGATGAGACTCATGCAACATGGCATTAACATAAGTTTATGAGGCAAGAGGCAACACAAACTCTCCATATGTTTGGAAGAATAACCAAACAGAGGAGGACACAACTCTATGTAGCGAGAAAAGCTTCCTAAGGTCATATTAAATCCCAGGGTTTGATGAACAAATGGATAGATGTGCTTTATCCAAGGGTGACTCATTATGCTACCAATAAAGAAAATACTTTTCCCTTCCTCTTTTTGGGGTATATTTGATTTTTTTGTCTTTTTCAATAATTTTGGAAAAATAATAAAAGAATGTTACGTTACAAAGGAGAATCGAGTGTCGCAAACATACTAGTTCCAAGTGCACAGAACACAGGAATGTTCAGGGCAAAGAGACATATGCAAGGAAAGGACACTCGGGAAAAATCCTCCAGGGGCTAGAGGTGTCAAGACACAAAGGCAAAATACTACAGGGCTTGCGTATAAGTTATGCTTCAGATGGTTCAGTTGAGAGCAACATGGAGCCAACATTAGGCCAAAGATGTGGGTATGCAAATGTGATTAACAAAACACACAATGGTAACGTCCTTTGATGTAAGTTTAACGAGCCCAAAGAATGTAAGATCGACAGTTTTTCATATTTAGAGAGTCTGAAAAAACGTAAAAGGAGACTCCATTGGGGTACCTTTTTCGAAGATAGTCTAGTCGGTTCAAAAAAAGGGTAAACTAGCACCGAAAAGACGTCTATTCAAAACCATTTTAACAAGTGTGAGAAAGACAAGATCACTTGGCCATTTTTTCATTTTTAAGGAATCTGAAAAAAGATTAACTATCGACTCTGTCGGGAATGCTATTTTGAACCAGTTTAACGAGTGTGAAAGAATAAGGTCACTTGGTGATCTTTTCAATTTTAGGTAGTCTGAAAAGAACTTAACTATGGACTCCATGAGGGTTCCTTTTTCGTAAATTTAGTCCCTCACGCCCAAAAAAGGGTTAAAATGATACCTTAGAGTACTCTTCTAGAGAACTGAAGTTTCATAGAGTATACCTTTGTTCATACAGTTGACCATCCGGACTGAAAAAGGGGTAAACTACCACTGGACAGACATGGCTTCGAATTTTAGTTTAACGAGCGTGAAGGGCCACAAGATCACTCGGCAATCTTTTCATGTTTAGAGGGTCTGAAAAGGGCTTAAAAGAAAACCCATAGAGGTTACTTTTCTCAGTTAATCTGGAAAAGATCGAAAATCATAAATGCAGTCTCGTCGAATGTTGATTTCGGATCTCAAAGTGAGCTTGAAAATCAACAAAGTTATCTCATGATCGACACTTTGTGGGCTGATGCTAGGTATCTCCTTGGGGGAACAGTATTGCTCCGACAAAAACATTGTCTACGACGCCAGGGGTTCTGGAGAGATTTATAGGTACCGTTTCAGTGATACTTTCCATATTACCCTCAGTATAAACAACACAAGTAGCCAAAGGATTGATAGGACAAGACCTATCTCTAGTCATAGTCAAAGTGAATTCCCCTACTTCAATTCTGCTTAACTCTGGGAGGAAGTATGATCTGTGATGAAGATCTTCCCAGGGTTTGTCTGGACTAGTCATTGCTTCAATTATAGCTTCATCAGAGGGAAAGACTAAGTCTAATGAATCGGTGTCAGCGAGAGAACCCTGAGCCCAAATAGGCTCTAGAAGTGGATCGAACTCTTGTGAAGGAGTTGGATCAGTGTTGGTTGAACCTTGCTGGACTAAAGAGTATGCTACTTCAGCTGTGGACAAGGGAATGGACATGCACGGGTGCCCTGTCCCATCCATTGTGGCTGATGGGGAAGGAAGTATCCATGGATCATCGAAGTAAGTTGTGCGGAACGATGAAACTTGAAAAATCTCAACCTT
>SNQJ01S0112847.1:4889-19405 GCA_010110895.2 Picea sitchensis
AACCCATGGAGTCAATACTCCACTAGGTGATCTTGTGGGAGACTAAGTGCCTCTAAGGAATAAGGCCTCTAACTTATTGCGCGCCCCTTAGAATCATCGTTAGCGACTGTCGCAATCGGCCCTCATGGCATCGTGGGTCGTCTCGAACTAGGTAGTTGTTAACCTACAATTCGAGCCACGGTGGGAGTGCTAGTAGGCTGTAGCAGGGCTGTTGTCCACACCTCTCCCTCAACATCTATGGTAGTCGTGCATGACCCCTTTACTCCACATGTGATTCTGGTCGGCAAGCTATCGTCAGCCTGCATCATCAACGAATCATGTCAGAAATATATCCATAATCATATCATCTAATCAGATGCACTAATATCACATATAAAACAATCAAACTCCAATAGTTCACTCCCCGACTTGATCCGGAGTCCAAGGGGTTCCATTTTTGCCTCTACATCCTCAAGGTCCAAAACCCTGCACACTTAGTAAAACTGAGTCAATAGCACATGTCTATGTCAAGGCAACAAAACAACATGTCATCAACCCATAATGCCGCATAATCAGAATCAAATGCTTAATAGTATAATAATCCGGATCACTTGCGAGCAAGTGTCCTCTAAGAATAAGTTCTCTCAGTGTGTGCAAGAGCGAGATGTTACACATGTAAGGTGTGGGAAAACAAAAATTAATTACTTAAAATAAATAACTTAAACAAATTAACCACACAACTTTGGCACAAGGTGGAGAACAAAGCCTTCCGATTTTGTGGCAAAAGTGGACAAATTTAACTAAAGAAAAACTCAAAAAAATATTTTTAATCCTAGCCGGTACGATTTTTCAAGGATGGAAAAGCCAAACACAATGCAAGGTGTGGGCAAAAAATAAAAATTATTTACAGATTTTAAAAATAGAAACTGCAATCCCAAGAGACTCTCTTGGGTTGCTTACAATAGCTTTAGAAAGTGAGAGAGAGAGAGAGGGGATTTGCACCAAAGCTTAGTGATGTTCTCTTGAGCCTCTAGTTCCCTATTTTGGGCAGCACCTCCTCTTTTTATGGTGGAAACCTACATAAAACAACAAAGAAAGCATGTTGGATAATGTTAAAAATCACCCAAATATGTTAGTTTTGGGTTAGCATATGTACATAAATTTTTACACTAAAAATATGAACTTGACGATTAAATGTTTTAGCAAGATTTGAATGATAATATGAACAGAAAATAAATAAATAGAAGTTGGAAATTAAAACAAAAAATTATATGGAGAAAAATGAAGCCTTTGGAATTCCTCCTCCAAGCTTTGGCAACCTGCAAATCTATAAACCCTTACTACACAATGACGCAACAAGGTGAGATCTTTTAAAAGGCCTACAAAATATTTTGCAAACACTAACAGAAACAAATCACATAAACCTATAGCAATACTACTACAGATTTATCCCTAGAAAAATACTTTGCTAAGGGTTCTTCAAGTAAAAACATGTGAAGCAAAACTAAACAAAATCTACAATTTTACATCACCAAGAGAAAATATCATACAAGAGAACCAATAATACACCAAGATAACACCAAATAACACCAAGAGATCCTCCAAAGCTTCACTTTATTTCTCAAAAGAATGGTTGCAAAATTGCAACAGAATTACATGAGAGAAAATGAGAGAGAGTGGGGAGAGATTTTGGCATAATAGAATTGCTTTGAAAATTGATGTCAAAACTAGGAGATATTATTTCCTTTTAAAGGAGGGAGAGAGGAAAGACCCCTCTTGGATGAGTTACAAGTGTCACCCATCCAAGAGAGAGAACAAGTCAAGGGTGGTGCACTTCCAAGATTTTGGAGTGAGTTAGGGTTTGAGGGGTGAGATTTGAGGGGGGAAAACCCCTTTACTTTTTTTCAAACATTATTTTATGTTATATTAAGGGCACACTTAGGGATTTAGGAACTTTTTCACTTTAATTTTTACTTTCCCCTAATTTCATGAAGAAGGGGGGCACACTTTTCACTAGGGAGACTCACTTTTGGTTGTTGACTTGGCATGGGGGGGTATTCTAAATGTATTTTCACTCTTCCAACATAGGAAATATATTAGAAATCATTTCCCCACTCTCTTTTCTTGACTTTATACACTTTTACAAAATTTTTTCTTTTTTACCTTAGCCAATTATTTGTTGATCTTTTACTGACTTGGAGTCCTCTTAGACAATGACCTAGAAAACCTTGTCCAATTGAGTTGAAACCTGGTCCAAGAGTGTAGGGGTTCATAATACATTTGTTTTGAGTACTCAAAACCCAATGAAAAATCCACAAGGACCACATTTTTTCATTTTTCATCAAAATGAATTAAAATTTCCAATTTACGGAAACTTTTAATTATTAAAAAATTCTATCAAAACTTAAAGGAATTCCACGAGACTCTAGGAGAATTATTGCATGGTAATTTACAACATATTTATACCTTAGTAACCCATTGGGATCTATCATTAGAACACCTTTCACCACTTTGGAGGATTATTGAATGAAAAACTCAAGAGTAATTAAAATCGTTGAAAAACAAGATTAATTACCTGAGGAAAAAAAACACTCGATGAAAGGAATTCCCTAATGATAAAGTACTAGGAAAATGAATTATTAAAAATTGAACCATGTTAACATATTACAAAATTATCCCACGTGGGGGAGTGGACATTTCGTGGACATACGAAGAAGTGTTAGGGGGAAAATTGCCATGTTGAACCATATGTCTTCAACTTTGTCATGTCATGAGGCCATATATATTCATGGTACATGGCGTTGACACCTAGTTTAAATAGGTGGTAAACATCTGGCTTCCCATGGGGATATGTGCTCTATCTTTGGGAAGGAGAGCATGTGAGAACCTCGGAATATGAAAAACAAATTTCTCACCAATAACCAACATAAGTGCATGTGTGGAAAGAATAATAAATAAATGAAATGACACTGAAAATAAACGAATAAATGAAATGACTATACAATGAACTATGTACATAAATGAAATAATGAGAAAACTGAAAGAATCAAAGGAGAAAGGTTAGAGATATATTACATAGGGTGCCTCTTTGGACACCAAATGGTTCATCATTTTAAAAATACCTTGAGGGTTCACCATCCAAATGGATAAGATGGAAAAAATTAGGATCGACCATGTCATGGATGAAATAAGACCTCAGATGTCTGAAACATCCCTTCTCGGGATGACTCGTTGAAGATCATTTTCCAATCCTTATCAAATTGGAGTTTTTCTTGAAAATAGACCACCCAAGAAACATGTGTCTTTCTTTATTCCACCGAACTTTAAAGTTTGGAAAACCTTGTGAAATTTTGATAAATTTGTGCATATGACTATCATGGTGAAAATTCAACCATTGTTCGTAATGATCTGGAATTTGTAAACTGAAGTTGCCTTCCATTTTCCAATTATCTTGTACTAAGTCATCTGATGGTTGAGAGGTTTGAAATGGAATTGTCAGGAAACACATTCATTATTTTCATCAAGGTTGTCGAGGGTGGGGATTTGAATTATCTGGATATTCAACATCTTCCAACTCAAACTCCTCCTGATCAACCAATGACTAATCCTGAATCTCTCCAAATGTTCCAAACAAAATTCCTCTTCATGTTCCCTATGAAGTTCTATCTCTATAAGATTTGAATATTCAATGTAATTACATGCACTGGCAAGGTGAGCTACCAATATTTTTAACTGGTTTACACAGATGAATTATGTGGCTTTAATAACGTATATTAATTTCTCGATGGGAGTTGTTGAAGGATCAATATTAACATTTGAATTGACTGTTTTTATATCTGGGAGTTCTTTCTCTTCCCATTTTTCCATAAAAGCATCAATAAATTCCTTGTAATTTTTGACCTGGTTATCCTTGAGTTTCATGAACCAATTAAGCTCATCATCATCAAAGGACATGATTAACAATTGCATTCCTATATTTTCACGTAAGGCATTGTGACACCATTTATTAAAGCAAAGAGAAAGAAACAAAACATGACGTCTAGCATCAACCACACCATTACCTTGAAAACAAGGGAGATTTTGTAAATCTTTTTTCTGGAATCACATGTGGATAACCACTTATTTCGGAAAAATCAATAGGTCTATAAAGATTATCCATTTTTAAACTATATTCATTAAACAAAAAGAAAAAGGTTTACATAAATGGACTGGGACCATGAAGCTAAGAAAACCATGAGTTCCTTATTGAAGAATAATTTGTCAAATTATTTTGAAGTGGAGTCACCAGATGATCAACTTTATTCTAAACAAACAAGAAGCATCAAACAAAACAAAAATTAAAACAAAAATAAATCGTACTCCGGGAATAGAAAGACTCATCCCCGGTAATGACGCCAAAGATATTTTTGTCCTAATACACACCTACAAACATGGAGAAGTCTCCCACCCATTTGGTGTTTCCTTGGAGGAAAAATATTGAATCCAGACCCACTGTCACCTCAATATGGACTCCTTTCGTATAGGCTCACTCCTAGGGAAACCAAGGGGGGTAGACCCTATTAAACTATGTGAAGGTTTATTAAATGTTCTAGGAGTTAATTAATTTTTTAATTAGGGAAACCCAACCTAATGACAATCAACCAATGCAATATGAAATCTTTCAATGACAAACAAACCTTTATTTTATAAACAATTAGACCAGTGCCTAAAAATTATTAAATCCCACTAATTGAACAAATATTCACAAAAGGTGTCTTTACAACTTGAAATAAAAAAATAAATTTATCCACACAATGAATAACTTTATACAATTACTTTAAAACAATGAATGAATAAATAATGTTTATAACTAAATCAATATAAATATATAAACATGAAGATAACTTCCATACAAATGAATGGAATGTAAATAGTTGAAAATAAATTGCAAGGAAATGTAAATGGTGTGCAAGTGTTTTTGTTGCTTTTAGTTAATTTTAAGTTTCTCTTTAGCTTAGTGGTTTATATGTGAAAGGTTGCAAACCTAAGTAATGTGACTACCCCAAGTCCTTATCCCTTATCCAAGAGGAAATTTTGGGTGCTCAGTAAGAAGAACAACAAGGTTCTCCCCTAGCTCCGCAGGTCAAGTCCAAAGTGCTTGGGCGCTCAACAAGGATGACACTTAGTGTCATGAAACCGTCCCCAGCTTCAACCCCTTCTAGCCTCCACAAGTCACCTTATTTTAGTGGCTAAACAATAATGGAAAATGGGTTCCTAATTAGACTAATCACTCAATTATTTGCCCTTTATTATTACCCAAGATCCACAAAKTGGAAAGGGGGGAGAATACCAGGTAAAGGCGGGGTAAAATTTATTTACTTTGCAACAAAATAATTTTTTATAYACTAGTCAACATGATATTGTAGGAWGGCATAGCCACTCACATGCAAGGCGTGGACAAACAAAAATTAATTACTGAAAAMAAATAACTTAAACAAATTAACCACACAACTTTGGCACAAGGTGGAGGACAAAACCTTCYGATTTTGTGACAAAGGTGGATAAAATTAACTAAAGCAAAAATCAGGAAATTATTTTTAATCCTAGCTGGAATTATTTTGCAAGGATGGCAAAGCCAAGAACAATGCATGGCGTGGAAAAAAAATTAAAATTATTTACAGATTTTAAAAATAGGAAATGCAAGCCCAAGAGACTCTCTTGGGTTGCTTACAATATATTTAGAAAGTGAGAGAGAGAGGGGCTTTGCACCAAATCTTAGTAATGTTCTCTTGATCCTCTAGTTGCCTATTTTGGGAAACACCTCCTCTTTTATGGTGGAAACTTGCATAAAACACCAAAGAAATCTTGTTGGAAAATGTTAAAAAACACCCAAATATGTTAGTTTTGTGTTAGGATATGTACATAAATTTTTACACTAAAAATATGAACTTGGAAATTGAATATTTTAGCAAGACTTGATTTATAATATGAACAAAAAATAAGTAAATAGAAGGCTGAAATTAAAACATAAAATTATTTGGAACAAAATGAAGCCTTTGGAATTCCTCCTCCAAGCTTTGGCAATCTGCAAATCTGTAAACCCTTGATGCACAATGAGGAAAGAAGGTGAGATCTTTTAAGAGGCCTAAAAAATACCTTGCAAACACTAATAAAAACAAATCGCTTAAACCTATAGCAATACAACTGCAGATTTATCCCTAGCAAAATACTTTGCTAAGTGTTCTTCAAGTAAAACAATGTGAAGCAAAAATAAACAAAATCTACAATCTTACCTCACCAAGAGAAAATACCATACAAGAGAACCAGGAATACACCAATGGAACACCAAAGAACACCAAGAGATCCTCCAAAGATTCACTTTATTTCTCAAAAGAATGGTTGCAAAATTGCAACAAAATTACATGAGAGAAATGAGAGAGGATGAGAGAGAGTGGAGAGATATTTTGGCATAATAGATTTGTTGTGAAAAATGATGTCAAAATGAGGAGAGATTGATTCCTTTTAAAGGAGGGAGAGATGAAAGACCCCTCTTGGATGAGTTACAAGTGTCACCCATCCAAGAGAGAGAGAACAAGTCAAGGGGGTGCACTTTTAAGGTTTTGGAGTGAGTTAGGGTTTTACGGGTGAGATGTGAGGGGGGAAACACCTTTCCTTTTGTTCAAACATGAGTTTAGTCTATAGGAAGATCACACTTAGGGTTTTAGGCACTTTTTCACTTTAATTATTACTTTCCCCTAAATTCATGAAGAAGGGGGACACACTTTTCCCTAGGGAGACTCACTTTTGGTTGTTGACTTGGCATGGGGGGTTTTATAAGTGGATTTTCACTCTTCCAACTTAGTAAATACATTATAAATCATTTTCACACTCTCTTTTCTTGACTTTAGACACTTTTACATTTTTTGGTTTTTTTACCTTGGCCAATTATTTGTTGATTTTTTACTGATTGAACTCCTCATGGACAATGACCTAGAAAAAATTGTTCAATTGAGATGAAACTTGGTCCAAGAGTGTAGTGAGTCATAAGCCATGTTTTTTTAGTACTTCCAGCCCTATAAAAAATCCACAAGGACCAATTTTTTTCATTTTTCATCAAAATTATTTAAAATTTTCAATTCACGGAAAATTTTAATTATTAAAAAATCCTATCAAAACTTAACGGAATTCCCCAAGACTCTAGGAGAAGTATATCATGGTCATTTACAACATATTTAAACCTTATTCACCTATTGGGGTCTATCATTAGAACACCTTTCACCACTTTGGAGGATTATTGAGTGAAAAACTCAAGAGTAATTAAAATCGATAAAAAACAAAATTAATTACCTGAGGAAAAAAACACTCGATGAAAGGACTTCCCTAATGATAAAGTCTTAGGAAAATAAATTATTAAAACTTGACCCATGCTAAAATATTACAAAATTATCCCATGCAAGGGAGCATACATTCTGTGGACATAGAAAGAAGTGTTGGGGGCAAAATTACCTTGTTGAACCATAAGTTTTCAACTTTGTCATGGCACGAAGTCATATATTTTCATGGTACATGATGTTGACACCTAGTTGAAATAGGTGGTCAACCGTACCTTTCTCCGCAATGCAGTTTTTCCAAGCCCAACAATTACCTTTTATATTTCTTTCTTTATTTTCTTTCAATATAGCATAAGGAGAGGTTGAAGGTCACTGCCCTGACGTGGTGACAAGGTGATGACAATGTCACCCACAAAGACCTAATGGGAATGATAAGGTTAGATCATGATGAGACCCCATTTCTTTCATCCATGCAACTGAGAACCATTACCCTGGTTTGGTGACCAGATAATGGCAATGTCATTCCACTAGATATCCATGGACGTGATAAGTTAGCTTGTGATGAGACCTCCTATCCTTAAACTAACCTTTTAAGAATTATTTATTATATTATGGGTTCCCTTTACTCAAAGATAAGCATTCCATTGCTTTCTTGGGTGATCCCTAGGTGAAGCATACGGAAGGTTTATACAAGGATTTTATCTTTTACCCAACCTCAACCCCTCTGGGCCTTCAACCCCTTCTTCCCATAGAATGAGGGACAACCCATTCTTGGGTCAATACACCCTAAAATCCCAAGAGATAAGGAAATGGAGGGGGAAAATTATGGAAAGTGGTAAGTATGGTCAGGAATGGTACGATGGCTCATTAAGGGAGTTCTTAGTAGCAAACCCATCCCCAAGGAAAACCACTTACTAAGGCATAATGTCAACCACCAAGGTGAAGCAGAGAAAAAAGCATAATGTCCAACCATATATCATGAAATATAGAGAAATCTAAGATACAACATAATCAAATGGCTTAAATATTGAAATGATGCTCACCATAATACCGACTTGTACCTCATGGAGCAAGGCCCACTTCCTTCCGGAAGCCAGTTGGTGTGGTGGATGCTATTTGCAAAATTGAACCATATGTGGTGGTGAGTGGGTTTTCCATCTGTGCAAAGGGAACTATTGGTCATGTAGTCTCTCGACACTCCATTTATGCAACCTGAAGGCCTCGAGACATAATCTCCTTAATTATCCACAAAATGGGGATAACAAGTTTCATTGACATATATTTTATTGGGAGCTTGGTACGAGTTTTAGAGGAGGAGGGTGCACTGTAGAAATAGGATCCATCCATTTGAGGGACCAAAAAACCTTCAATGAGAAAGATACTCATCCAAGGGGTTTGTATTCCCCATATATATTGTTCTAGTGATTTTGGTATGGTTTGGAGGTCTAAAAGAGGGAGGTTGAAATACTAGTGAGCTATAGTCAACATGAAGTGCACAAATAAGCTAGGGAGAGTAGTTTCAGTTCTTGAAGGGAAAGAAATTGATCTTGTCCCTTTCTTCAGGAGTTTGTGGTGCCTTTGGAGGCTATTCTCTTCAGTATTTGATCTTGTTGGAGAAACAATCATTCCAACTTGATTATTCTTCTTGTATCAAGATCATCATATTATCTAAATAAAGGTCATATCTGAAGTTGTTGTTATTCCCTTGTGTTATATCTCTTGTATATTATTATTTTATGTGATTTTTTTCATACTTATATAATTGGAACAACATAAAACTTCACATAACCCTTCTAGCGCAAATATCGAAGGTTGACTTGGAAAAAAAACAAAAGACAAGTAAAAAAACTCAGTAAAAACCTAGGTTTCCAAGCAAGAAACAGCTTGGGAACATTACACTTCCCAGGTGACCCTATGGGGGATTGCAAAGGGGAAGGCCAAGAATAAAAATGAAACACCCCTATAGGTTGCAACGAAAGGTTCTAGGGGCTTGATGGAGGTTGAGTATCGGTCAAGTAAAAATTGTCAATGGAAGGTACATGCAAAACCAATGTTAGAAAACCAAATCCAATACAATATATGATGAAAGGATCCCTAAAACAAGAGGGAAACGACAAGTTATTCTTGTTGTCCCAAAATTGCAGCAATGAGGAAATATATATCATAAATTACAAAGTTATAATAGTTGCAAATTACATCATCTAATCGGTGTATAATATTCGACAAATTAGCATGCACTTAGAGATAATATTCCAATTCTTAAAACAATTGATAAGATGAAAAATGAGAGTTGTAAGAAAGTGTTATCAATAAAGAATTTCAACAGCCCTATGGCCCTGGAAAACCTTTTCTACATCAACAACCTTTAACCAACAAAATCAACAAGTAAGTTACCCAATCAATATCCCTTGACAAGTATATCAAATTTCATTGCTTACATGAAAATTTCAACAATAAAAAGTGGAAAAATAGTATGAGAGTAATTTTGTTGCAGCCCTAATCGTTGCAGCTTAATGTTTATTACAACAACACAATCACTTATCCAATCAATACGCCCTTGGAGGACAAGAGACTAAATAGCATATAGAATTTAAATCCAACCTTGAACAATTCAATCTCTTAAATTTCACATTTACCAATGCAAAAATATTAAATATCCAATGCAATTAGTGCCTTATCTATTGGGTTAATGGAGTCTCTTTCTTAGACACCAGCCTAGGTAACAAAGAGAATAAAATTATTCTTTGAGAATTAAACCATTATAAAGCCAAAGAAGACACAAAAACTTCCAAATCGTCTAGCTTAGAAATCCAAGTTTTATTAGGGTTTTATAATCTTCTAGGGGTGTAAACCCTCATACTCCCTAGAGAAGATAAACCCTAGCAAGGTATTTATACAAGGGTGTAAATCCTCTTACTCCTTATAGCAATCCTTGAGCCCTTTCAATAACAATAGAAGAAAATTCATTGATGGAGGGTGTATGCCCTTATACTCCTCCTAGGGTTTGATTTGTATAACCTTTAAATTAAGATGAAAAACACAAGATTGCATAAATTACTTACCTAATCCAAGAGATAACATGCAAAACCCTTATCAAATAATTCCAACAATTTTCCAAGAATAAGCATCTAAGAGATGTTTCTAGCCTTTATTCCACCAATAGACAAGTTTAGCATCCATAATGACAAAAAATAAGAGAGAGTGAATTGCCAAAGAGGACCGAAATTCCAGTCCAAGAGTGATTTTCCAAGTAATGAGTTATGATTTTGTGACAAATGACTTGACTCATATTTACATGAGGAAAACCAAGACCTATTTTGTCCACTTTACAATTAAATCCATCATTTTAGGCTTAAACCTAAGTTACAATGCTTAATTAGCAAATCGATTTGTCTTTTTTCCCACATAGGATTTTTTTCCAAAAATAACAAAATGATGGGACACAAGCCCATAAAATCCCTCTCCAAGGTGGTGCGTGCGATGAAAAATCCTCCAAATGCTAGGAAGTCAAGATATAAGGGTGCCACATCATCTCCAAATCAAGTAATATAGTGGGGCTTCAAGCCCATAACATCACCAAATGTGCCAAGCATGCCAAACGTTCTGATGGGATCTTAAATTTGATTCTTTATTCCACCTTATTTCATTATTATGTCATCACATTTTACCACAAAAAATTACATTTACTTTAAAATGTTGGTCTTTTATTTAAATCCTTTCATTAAAAGCAATAAAAGAAAATCATGTGAATTCGTGCTTAATTTATTATTCTTGGTGTATTTTATATGGTTTTATTAATGATAAACTAATTCCTGATATTGTGGGATATAGTTGTTTCCATACATTGGATCAGGATCAAATGGCTTGAGATTCCAACACTCATTCTGACACTAGTTCTGGTCTGAAAGCAAAGACGGTGAAAGTGCCACATCTTATAGTAACAATTAAGAGATATTGTTGAAGCACAATTAATTAAGAGAACAAATTASAGCTCATAATTTTTTTCATGTGCTTTTCTAGGTAGTTAACTTCGAGCCCAATTTGTGGGAAAATGAAGTTGAATCAGAAAAATATGGCACATGGGTTTTGTGCATAATATTCCTAATTAGGTCTTTCACAKGTCGTTTCTTGAAATTATACACRGATTGAGAGCCAAATCGAAATTACATATCAGACAGATATAAACCTTCATCCRAACCTTCATCCGGTCCTCATTACGGAACTCAGAGCATAACATATTTGGTCGTTAGCATACTTGTGGGAATTTTCTGGCAAAACTAGAACATGGKTTTTTTACCCATTATCGCCCTCTTGCTATGGTTCCTCTCACACTTCGATTCAAACAATTGGAACTTGCCCCTATATTCGAGCTATGAATTTAATAAAGTAGTTGYTTATTAATAGAGATTTAACAATTTTTTGGTTTTGAGAGAGAGTCGACCCTTTCAGTGGTCRAACTCTCAGACTCTATATATACTTGCACTCGCTAGCATGATAGACTGACCAACATAAACAATTTAAGAACTCTCTGTAAAGTTTGGCTCTGTTCTTCATTTAAATGCAAGTTTATGAATTAAGTTGAGTTTGTGATCAATTCATGAGTTGGAGTACCACAACTACTCAGGGCGGCCACCAGTAGTCTGCGTGTCTTATTTCCCTGTCTGTTCATATTTCTAACCTCGCTTTTRCTGGAACCGTTCTAATTTCCTTCTTACAGTCATTTCCTATAAATTCCTCTGTATATTTTATTTCTTTATAATTGTTCTAATCCCTCTTTACTGTTATAATCTCTCTTCTGTAGTCATTTCTCTATAATTCCTTTTGTGCATCTCAGTTGTGTTAATCACTCTTTTATTGTAATCCCATTGTCTTTACTCATTTTAATTATTTACACTATGTTGCAAACATGAATCTTCTCTGTAATTAAAATAGATTTAACTAACCTCTGCAGAGCTCTATAATTAGTATTCTCCTTGTCTAAACTACAGTAGCATAAATATCTCTGATTTAGAGTACAATAGCATAATTTCATTACGGTATTTCTTGCTCACGTACAATAGTGTAGTTTCTGATTTTAAAATTAGTCCATAGGCTTAATCAATTGCAAGAACATGTATCTCAGATTTCCTTAATGGCAAAGATCTCAGTAGATTGTTTTGTTCAAACTCTGCATCTTTCTGTAGAAATTAATATTGAGATTATACCATTTAAATTAGCTATTGTGTTGAGATGTCATCATGATGTTATTCGTCTTCGTAGACATTAGAGAATGATCATTTGAATAGGAATATGTAGAAATATAAATTATCAATTTCCTATGTTGATTTTTTATATGGATTTCTTATGTCAATCCTTTATATTGATAATATCATGATGTTTTCTTTTCCAATGTAGAATTAGTTGTGGATTTTGATGCTATATTTTCTAGAAGTAACAATGAATTTTAATTTTATATTTTACTACTTATTTTAGAGTACAAATCCTTAACGTTGATTATGTTTCTCTCTTAAGAGTTATTTTAGAGTACAGTTTGTAGTAATTTTACATTGTCACTTTTCAAGTAGATTTTAATTCATCTATAGTCTTTCTTAAAACAGAATGATCAATTGCATGTTTTATGTTGAATCTATAGTCTTTCTTTAATTTAAGAACGAAGTGATAGGAATGTACAAGAAGTTAGTTTCCTTTCTGTCTTGACACATACTGTGTTACAACTCAGAGTTTACCTAATCTCTTTATTATCTGAGTGTGTTTTCGGCATTGGATTAGATTAGGCTAGACTAGGATAGATTAGATATCTAGACCTGCACATACATTCCTATCACCTTGAAGCTTACGAGCCTCGAGTTGAAAATTTAATGTTGAAATAGATAACATATATTTCACTTGACACGTTCCATCGAAATGTGACGACATGCCTCCCAAGAGGGACATTTGGGTATAAGAGGGTGATGACATCACCTCTTCATGGTTCCAAGCATCGTTCAAATGATAAAGTCACCTTCCCAAGTGGAATGTTCATATTCCAAAATCTCCAATGAGTGGGGCACTACATCCAACCAATGGGATTTAAAGCCCCTATGAAGGTCCAAGTGGCTTAGTTCCTCCATGAATAGCTTTCACCGGGCAAGGTCCTATAAAGAAAAACAAGTGCACCCTCCAAGGGTCCACAAGTCACATGTATCATGCCAAGTAAGCCATATTTAATAAAAGAACCACCCAAACATGTGCATTAAATCCCCCCTTTTGAAACTAAAAAAATGCTCAAAGACCTTATAAAATTTTCCAAATTTAGATATGGGAGGGTTGTCATGGTTCCCTATTGGGTAGGACAATCCCAAATTCAAGGGAAGTTTCCCAAGAAGACCCTCTTTAATTCATGTATTGAGTATGAGGTGGATTGGGGTAGTACTTTTGGGCATGGGGTTTGTTGACGATTAAAATCGTAACGATGAATTCCACCCGCAGAGTATTGTTAAGGCCCTATTATTTAACTATGTTAATAATATAATAATAATAGGTGGGATCCCCTTGTAGACTAGAGGTGCAAGGATAGACATATTATACATGTTTTGTTGTTGTTGTTTATGCTGCCTACACAGTCCTACATTGTTGACTATACAGTCTTGGTTTCATTTTGACATGGTAATAGGTGGATGAAGCATTTTTGTGGAATGATTTTTGCGATCCAAAATATTTGTTATGGTTATGAGGAACATGTTATTACAGTTGCTATGATTTAACCATGTCACTAATCATTGTGATCGATTACCTAGCCACATATATGCAAGATATATTTTAGTGATATCATAATCAAAACAAAGAAAGAAAAACCTATGAAAAAATATTAAAGAGAAAGGATTTATGTGTTGAGCTATGATAAAGAATTATATGCAAATGGAAAAGTTAAAACATATTAGTGTTAGTCCTAACTATTTTTCTATTGTTGGTTATTGGGATATGAGAATTTCATTAGATTTGAATTGGGTCCATATAGAATTGCAATATGTATGATGGCATAGAATTATGGAAAGGGTTAGAGTGTAAATGATATTGGGTGGTGCACTATGCAAGGGATATCATCACAGATTTCAAATGGTTTGGCATTGAATACAAGGTTTAACTGATTGGTGAATGTTGGGTTGTCTCGTACTTCGAATTGAATAGGCTAGGTTATGGAAGCGACATGCATTTACTGCACATCACTCCATACTCCCCCTATCATCC
>SNQJ01S0112847.1:21112-33492 GCA_010110895.2 Picea sitchensis
TGTTGAATGGAAAGGTTGTTTTGTTTATAAGTTATGATTGCACAGAGTGTTATGAATTGAGAAATTTTGGGAAATTTAAATATTGGAACAACAAACAGTTTGGTACACAATTGAGAAATAGTGAATGTTGGTGCTTTTTGGATTGATTTTAATACAAAGTTATGATTATTGATTACTTAATTTGTTTTATGAACAGTGTCTGTTATTTTCCCTCTCATTCTTTCACTTTTTTTCACATTACGAATCCCCTCACATTCCCAGATTAACTTTGCATTCTCTGTTCTTAAAATAAAATTAAAATTAAATGGAAACTCAGTATTACAAAAATTAAAGGATGACACAAAGATGGGTCACAATTGATATGATTTTGTTATTATAACACAGTTGATTTTTTTAATGATTGTTGAGCAGTAATCATGTTCTATTCCCTTTCATTTTATCACGTTTCCTCTCAATACAACCCCCTTAGATATCCCAGAACTCTTATTCACCCCTTGCTAATTGACAAGTATTAAACGATTTTTATGGATTGGATTGCATCGGTCTGATGTGTTGTTGAGCCAAATTTTGTTTCATATTTAAAGAGATGCCTAAAGGCTAAAGGCTCCCTTGTAACTAATACTTGTGGATTAGGAAACAAATTTTGAGGCTATAAACATAGGGTGATATTCCCGTCTACCTTGCCTTAGCCAAGCAAGATCTGAAAATGGTTGAGTAAGATTACTTCATATCTTTTCCTCAACATTTATTTGGCGACCATATTGGGGAGATATTCCATATCTCTCTGGTTGTTTTTTATGCTTGATTATCATTGAATATATCTACATTTATGATATTGATTCTTTCACTGTTTTTTTCTTAATGATTGTACATGTTGCAAGGCAGCCCAATATTGATCCCGGTCTTCAAGATCAGACCAACATCGCTTTAAACTTGTTAAATACCTTCTTAGATACCACTAATACCCATGTTGAGCTTAATCGTTCATGGTCAGAAATTGAACAAGACATAAGTGCCCAAGAACGTTGGGAATCTAGGCAAAGAAATCTTAGGAATTAACCATAGCTTTCTTTTCCCTACAGTTTTCATCTTCTTTTCATGTCCTTACACCCTCATATTTCTAGGAGAAGAAGAGGCTTGTCACTATAAATTAATACCATTGTTGAAATAGGAATAAGGAATGTTGTGTTGTCAACCCAACAAATTTCTCTAAGGAGAACTTTGTCTGCTTCATCTAGTTCGTCTTTCGCTCTGTTACCTATCATCCACAAGATGGCATCTAGTGGTGGCTCTGCTGGCACTGGAGGTTCTTCTTCATCTCAATATTCAGCTTTGTCCGTGATTGGTAGTTTATATAGTCACCAATTCCTTGTCTAATCTACCACAAACCCTGCCAAATTCATTAAAAGTATGGGATTTTTCAGTTTGAAGAATATGCTACAACTACCCCATGGCATGTTTCCTCCCTTCTTAACCTAGCACCTGCTACTCATCCACTTCCTAAATTCAAAGAGAATCTCCCTAGGTTTTCAGGGAATACCATTCTCACTACGAATGAATACTTGGTGGCATTTTCTAATTCATGTCACAACATAGGAGCCAATGACAACAATACTTGTATTCACTTATTTGTGAATTCCCATGAAGGGAATGTTGCGGCCAATTTCTTTGATCTCCCTCCTAATATTTTATCTACTTGGGAGGAGTTAGTGTATTGGTTCAAATATACCTATGGGCAATCCAAAATCCCAGCCGAGTAGTTACAAAAGTACAATAACATCGCTTATAAGGATGGTGAGACTATCAAGTCCTTCAACTTGTGTTTCACCAAATTATACAATCAAATCCCTGAACTCATTCGACCTTAGAACCAAGCCACTTTCATGCATTATTATAATGCATTACCTTCCCCCTATCGTCAGAGGCTTGAGGAAAAATCCATTGATAACCTTGGTTTCGCTCTGCACACTTGTTTAGAGTATGAAAAATAGCTTGAAAGAACATGTCTTCCTAAGGGAGACTTGGTTAAGAAGACATACATGTCCGCCCTCTTACAACTTGTACAAGACATGAATAATTATATGATAGCATAGGAGAGAAAAGGAAATGTTCCCTCTCTTACCCCTGGAGCTTCAACTTCTTCTGCACCCCACTTTAGAAATACAAATGAAAATAATTTTTAGCCTAAAGCTATCATTCCTCATAGTTGGTGTAACTTTTGTGAGGAACGCCATGAGGAAATTACATGTGAGGTAAAGAAGAGTGTGAGAGATTAAATCTTTGGTAAGAGACCTGGTACCAATATTGTTGTCCTAGACTTTGCAGAGCCATAGGATGTCATGATCATAAATACTAGGAATAAATCCTATGCTCCTAAAAGAAAATATGATCCTCCCCGCAATTCGTCTAACCCAAGATCATCTTCACCTGCTACCACCATTCAGGTTCCTAAGGCTCCTAACAGTAAAGGAAGTACCTCCTCTCTCCCCTCTTCCAAATATAACATTCTAAATCAATTGGCCAACATCAAAGTAGATGCAACCCGCCTGGACATGGTTGTTGTCCCTGAACAACAGAAGCATCTAAAAAATTTCATGCAAGGAAAAAATTTTGTTGTATCCAACCTCTCTGAAGAGGTAGATGAAGAGGATTCATCTGCAAATAAAGTACATGTTTATAACTTTAGATACCCTATAAAAAAAAACCCGTTTTATATTTTTTTAAAGATTATGGATAAGATTTCCCATTGTTGCATCATTGACGGTGGTTTGGGCCCAAGTGTAATGCCGAATATTATTATGGAAGAGCTAGGCTTGTCATGTACAAATGAAAACACCGAAAGAATGATCTCTTATAATATTCTACAACAAACGACCATAGGTGAAATCAAGGACGTGACCTTGGTTTTGTGCGTGCACCCTAAAATAAGGACAACCCTTGATATTCAGGTAATTGATATGACAATGAGTAACTACTCGATCATCTTAGGAATAGATTGGCAAGATTTGATGGGTGGATACCTCTCACTCGACGGGACACATCCGTTCCTCAGAATGGTAAAAACATCATAGTCATAAGAGAGGGGAGAATTTCACCTTATATAGTGGTGACAACTCCCTTCCCTCCTTTGGGCTCGCATGATCTCCCGGTATAGGATCGATTAATTCATCGAGTCGAATAACTCGTCAGGCTCCCGATGGAACTGATTTGACTTGACACAGAAAAATCTGGCACATGGGTTTTGTGCATAATATTCCTAATTAGGTCTTTCGCAGGTCGTTTCTTGAAATTATACATGGATTGAGAGCCACATCGAAATTACATATTAGACAGATATAAACCTTCATCTGGACCTTCATCCGATCCTCATTACGGAACTCAGAGCGCAACATATTTGGTCATTAGCATACTTGTGGGCATTTTCGGGCACAACTAGAACATGGGTTTTTTACCCATTATCACCCTCTTGCTATGGTTCCTCTCACACTTCGATTCAAATAGTTGGAACTTGCCCCTATATTCGAGCTATGAATTTAATAAAGTAGTTGTTTATTAATAGAGATTTAACATTTTTTTGGTTTTGAGAGAGAGTCGACCCTTTCAGTGGTCGACCTCTCAGACTTTATATATACTTGAGCTCGCTAGCATGATAGACTGACCAAGAGAAACAATTTAAGAACTCTGTGTAAAGTTTGGCGATGTTCTTCATTTAAATGCAAGTTTATGAATTAAGTTGATTTTGTGATCAATTCATGAGTTGGAGTACCACAACTACTCAGGGAGGGCACTAGTAGTTTATGTGTCTTATTTCCCTATCTGTTCATATTTCTAACCTCTCTTTTGTTGGAACTGTTCTAATTTCCTTCTTATAGTCATTTCTTATTAATTCCTCTGTATATTTTATTTCTTTATATTTTTTCTAATCCCTCTTTACTTTTATAATCTCTCTTCTGCAGTCATTTATCTATAATTCCTTTTGTGCATCTTAGTTGTGTTAATCACTCTTTTATTGTAATCCCACTTTCTTTACTCATTTTAATTATTTACACTATGTTGTAAACATGAATCTTCTATGTAATTAAAATAGATTAAACTAACCTCTGTAGAGCTGTATAATTAATATTCTCCTTGTCTAAAGTGCAGTAGCATAGATATCTTTGATTTAAAGTACAATAGCATAATTTCATTACGATATTTCTTGTTCATGTACAATAGTGTAGTTTCTGATTTTAAAAGTAGTTCATAGGCTTAATCAATTGCAATAACCTGTATCTCAGATTTCCTTAATGACAAATATCTCAGTAGATTGTTTTGTTCACACTCTACATCTTTCTGTAGAAATTAATATTGAGATTATACCATTTAAATTAGCTATTGTGTTGATATATCATGATGTTATTCGTCATCGTAGACATTAGAAAATGATCATTTGAATAGTAATACGTAGAAATATAAATCTTCAATTTCCTATGTTGATTTCTGATATGAACTTCTTATGTCAATCCTTTATATTGATAATATCATGATGTTGTCTTTTCCAGTGTAGAATTAGTTGTGGATTTTAATGCTATATTTTCTACAAGTAACAGTGAATTTTAATGTTATCTTTTTCTACTTATTTTAGAGTACAGATTCTTAACGTCGATTATGTTTCTCTCTTAAGAGTTATTTTAGAGTACAGTTTGTAGTAATTTTACATGGTCACTTTTCAAGTATATCTTAATTCATCTATAGTCTTGTTTAAAACAAAATGATCAATTGCATGTTTTATGTTGAATCTATAGTCTTTATTTAATTGAAGAATGAAGTGATAGGAATGTACAAGCAGTTAGTTTCCTTTCTGTCTTGACACATATTGTGTTACAACTCAGAGTTTACCTAATCTCTTTATTATCTGAGTGTGTTTCCAACATTAGATTAGATTACGCTAGACTAGGATAGATTAGAGCTCTAGACCTGCACATACATTGCTAACACCTTGAAGCTTATGAGCCCCAAGTTGACAATTTAATGTCGAAATAGATAACATATATTTCACTTGACACGTTCCATCGAAATGTGATGACATGCCTCCCAAGAAGGAAATTTGGGTATAAGAGGGTGATGACATCTTCTCTTCATGGTTCCAAGCATCATTCAAGTGATAAAGTCACCTTCCCAAGTGGAATGTCCATATTCCAAAATCTCCAATGAGTGGGGCACTACATCCAACCAATGGGATTTAAAGCCCCTATGAAGGTCCAAGTGGCTTAGTTCCTCCATGAATAGCTTTCACTGGGAAAGGTCCTGCAAAGACAAACAAGTGCACCCTCCAAGGGTCCACAAGTAACATGTATCATGCCAAGTAAGCCATATTTAATAAAAGAACCACCCAAACATGTGCATTAAATCCCCCCTTTTGAAACTAAACAAATGCTCAAAGAACTTCTCAAATTTTCCAAATTTAGATATGGGAGGGTTGTCATGGTTCCCTATTGGGTAGGACAATCCCAAAGTCAAGGGAAGTTTCCCAAGACGAACCTCTTTAAGTCATGTATTGAGTATGAGGTGGATTGGGGTAGTACTTTTGGGCATGGGGTTTGTTGACGATTAAAATCGTAACAATGAATTCCTCCCGCAAAGTATTGTTAAGGCCCTATTATTTAACTATGTTAATAATATAATAATAATAGGTGGGACCCCCTTGTAGACTAGAGGTGCAGGGATAGATATATTATACATGTTTTGTTGTTGTTTTTTATGCTACCTACACAGTCCTACATTGTTGACTATGCAGTCTTGGTTTCATTTTGACATGGTAATAGGTGGATGAAGCATTTTTGTGGAATGCTTTTTGCGATCCAAAACATTTTTTATGGTTATGAGGAATCTGACACATGGGTTTTGTGCATAATATGCCTAATTAGGTCTTGCGCAGGTCGTTTCTTGAAATTATATAGGGATTGAGAGAAAAATCAAAATTACATATCAGACATATATGAACCTTCATCCGGACCTTTATCTGGTCCTCATTATGGAATTCAGAGCGCAACATATTTGGTCGTTAGCATCCTTGTGGGCATTTTTCGGGCAAAACTAGAACATGGGTTTTTACCCATTATCGCCCTCTTTCTATGGTTCCTCTCACACTTCGATTCAAATAGTTGGAACTTGCCCCTATATTTGAGCTATGAATTTAATAAAGTTGTTGTTTATTAATAGAGATTTAACATTTTTTTGGTTTTGAGAGAGAGTCGACCCTTTCAGTGGTCGACCTCTCAGACTCTATATATACTTGAGCTTGCTAGCATGATCGACTGACCAAGAGAAACGGTTTAAGAACTCTGTGTAAAGTTTGGCTATGTTCTTCATTTAAATGCAAGTTTATGAATTAAGTTGAGTTTGTGATCAATTCATGAGTTGGAGTACCACAACTACTCAGGGGGCCCACCAGTAGTCTGTGTGTCTTATTTCCCTGTCTGTTCATATTTCTAACCTCTCTTTTGTTGTAACTGTTATAATTTCCTTCTTACAACCATTTCCTATTAATTCCTTTGTATATTTTATTTCTCTATAATTGTTCTAATCCCTCTTTACTGTTATAATCTCTCTTCTGTAGTCATTTCTCTATAATTCCTTTTGTGCATCTCAATTGTGTTAATCACTCTTTTATTGTAATCCCATTGTCTTTACTCATTTTAATTATTTACACTATGTTGTAAACATGAATCTTCTCTATAATTAAAATATATTAAACTAACCTCTGCAGAGATGTATAATTAGTATTCTCCTTGTCTAAAGTACAATAGCATAGATATCTCTGATTTAAAGTACAATAGCATAATGTCATTACTATATTTCTTGTTCACGTACAATAGTGTAGTTTCTAATTTTAAAAGTAGTTCATAGGCTTAATCAATTGCAAGAACATGTATCTCATATTTCCTTAATGGAAAATATCTCAATAGATTGTTTTGTTCACACTCTGCATCTTTCTGTAGAAATTCATTATTGATTTTAATACAGATTTATGATTATTGATTACTTAATTTGTTTTATGAACAGTATATGTTATTTTCCCTGTCATTATTTCACTTTTTTGCACATTACAAATCCCCTCACATTCCCAGATTCACTTTTCATGCCCTATTCTTAAAATTAAATTAAAATTAAATGGAAACTCAGTATTAAAAAAATTAAAGGATGACACAAAGATGGGTCACATTTGATATGATTTTGTTATTATAACATAGTTGATTGTTTAAATGAATATTTAGCAGTAGTCATGTTCTACTCCCTTTCATTTTATCACTTTTCCGCTCAATACAACCCCCTCAGATATCCTATAACTCTTATTCACCCCCTGCTCATTGACAAGTATTAACCGATTTTTATGGATTGGATTGCATGGGTCTGATGTGTTGTTGAGCCAAACTTTGTTTCATATTTAAAGAGATGCCATGTATGGTTTGTTTAAGAAGATAGTTGCTAATAAATGTTGCATACAAGATGAGCTTATTCAGCAGAGGAATCCATGGCCAAAATAATAGGGGCAGAGGGAATTAGAACAGAGGCCCTAGAAGGCCTAGATTTTCGATTCATTTTGATGCAGATCCATGAGACTTAAACCATCTCTTCCAAGTTGGATTTTTCAACTGAATTGGAGAGGGGGTAGTCCAACCTAGGCCAGAAAGGCCTCCCTTCCAACCCTAGCATGTCCCTGGTATCCCTGTCCCCCCTCATGTCTCATTACAACCTGAAGTCCCTGAAAATGACAGATGGAAAGAGATTGTTCACCCAATAGTCTCCCAACATTGTGGTTGGCCCAATTTGTCTCTACCTGCTCATCCTCCATTGGTTAACCTAAATGTACAAATTGTCCCTACACACTCACATGTACAGTCTTCCCACGCAAGAAAGAGACTCAAAACTGAACCCCCCCACACGCATGATAAAGTAAAAGTTGTTGCTACCCCCTCCTTTCCCTCAAGTGATTCATCCAAATCTGTTTCATCCTGCATGAACTTGAGAGATGAATGCTCTCATGTTATCAGTGAGATCAAGCCTAAATGCTCCACACAGCGTAAGGATAATTCAGACAAGTCAAAGGGAGACAACAACAACAAAGGGAAAATTGCCTCCCAAAGTGGCAAATATGGTTTTTGAGTACATTTTATTATTGATTGTTTATAACAGTTGACTGTGGAATTTTTTGGACAACATAC
This sequence comes from Picea sitchensis, assembly GCA_010110895.2. Taxonomy (NCBI): domain Eukaryota; kingdom Viridiplantae; phylum Streptophyta; class Pinopsida; order Pinales; family Pinaceae; genus Picea; species Picea sitchensis. Next base: position 29,317 of record SNQJ01S0112847.1, read on the forward strand.
TATTTTGGATATGGTTTAAAATATCATTGATATTTAATTTTTAAATTATGAGAATGATGATGGGAGCCACAAGGAGGGATGTGTTTGATTGATTGACTAGTTATGTTTATTTTTGTTAAGAAACTAAAGRGAGTCACAAGGGGCCCCACCTACTAGTTATTATTTATTAAAGACACTTATTATTATTATATTAATTCTTCCCCTAAACTAAAATTTAGTTGAGTTTTAGTTAACTTAACTAAAAGAGATTGTTGAACTACTTCAACTAATTTCAATTGCTTAAAGGAAAAAAGGGAACAACAAGAGAAGAATAGAAGGAGAAAGCATATTAAGGTCTACTCTTGAGTTTTATTGAGATAGTTCAGTTTTCATTCATTCTTTAATTCATTAAAAGCCTAATTCTCTTTTATGACAATTGGGTCCTATTGTAGACAACAAGATTCAAGGTTGAATTACATCATTCAGACACTTGTTTTTAGAGGTGATGATCTATCTTTGATAGTCTGTGTAGACTTGTCTGTTTATGAATTAAATTTCATGACTAATAAAGGATATTGTGCAAAGTCGAGTGGGCAGCAATCTGTGGCAAATTGATCCATCTTTTAAAGTTCAATTTTTTTCTTTCTGTCAGAAGTCCTTTTGTATGGTTTTCATCGGGGACATCTAAGTTTGACTTTGGTCAAAACTCCCTCAGGGATTTTTGTAAAGAGAACGATTCTTTTGATTTCTTGGAATGAAATAAGCGATTGTTATTTTGTCTCATCTGTGTTAATATGTGACTTGATATTTTTTATTTTTTCTCCACATTTACTTTTGCATCTGTTATATTCAGAAAATTATGTAAAAATGTTGAACTTTACAATAATATTTTATTTATGAAAAATCAACCTAAGCCCTTGTAACTAATACTTGTGGATTAGGAAACAAATTTTGAGGCTATAAACATAGGGTGATATTCACGTCTATCTTTCCTTAGCAAAAAAAGATCTCAAAATGCTTGAGTAATATTATTTCATATCTTTTCTTCAACATTTATTTAGTGACCATATTGGGGAGATCTTCCATATCTCTCTGGTTGTTTTTTATTCTTGATTATCATTGAATATATCTACATTTACGATATTGATTCTTTGATTGTTTTGTTTCTTAATGATTGTACATGTTGCAAGGAAGCCCAATATTGAGCCCAGTCTTCAAGATCAGACCAACATCACTTTCAACTTGTTTAATACCATCTTAGATACTGCTAATACCTGGGTTAATCTTAATCTCTCATGGGAAGCAATTGAACAAGACATAAGTGCCCAAGAATATTGGGAATCTAGGCAAAGAAAACTTAGGAATCAGCCATATATTTCTTTTCCCTACAGTTTTTATCTTCTTTTCATGTCCTTACACCCTCATATTTCTAGGAGAAGAAGAGTCTTATCACCGAAAATTAATCCCATTGTTGAAATAGGAAGAAGGAATGTTGTGTTGTCAACCCAACAAAGGTCTCTAAGGAGAACTTTGTCTGATTCATCTAGTTCGTCTTTCTCTTTGTTACCTATCATCCACAAGATGGTATCTAGTGGTGGCTCTATTGGCACTGGAGGTTCTTCTTCATCTCAATATTCAGCTTCATCGGTGATTGGTAGTTTATACAGTCACCAAGTCCTTTTCTAATCTACCACAAACCCCGCCAAATTCATTAAAAAGTATGGGATTTTTCAGTTTGAATAACATGCTACAACTACCCCGTGGCATGTTTCCTCCCTTCTTAACCTAGCACCTGCTACGCGTCCACTTCCTAAATTCAAAGAGCATCTCCCTAGGTTTTCAAGGAATAACATTATCACTACGAATGAACACTTGGTATCATTTTCTAATTCCTATCACAACATAGGAGCCAATGACAACGATACTTGTATGCACTTATTTGTGAATTCCCATGAAGGGAAGGTTGCGGCCGATTTCTTTGATCTCCCTCCTAATATTTTATCTACTTGGGAGGAGTTAGTATATTGGTTCAAATATACCTATGGGAAATCCAAAAGCTTAGCTGAGCAGTTACGGGAGTACAACAACATCGCTTATAAGGATGGTGAGACTATCAAGTCCTTCAACTTGCGTTTCACCAAATTATACAATCAAAACCCTAAACTCATTCGACCTTAGAACCAAGCCGCTTTCATGCATTATTATAATGCATTACCTTACCCCTATCATCCGAGGCTTGAGGAAAAATCCATTGATAATCTTGGTTCTGCTTTGCACACTTGTTTAGAGTATGAAGAACAACTTGAAAGAACATGTCTTCCTAAGGGAGACTTGGTTAAGCAAACAAACATGTCTTCCCTCTTACAACTTGTACAAGACATGAATAATTATATGATAGCGTATGAGCGGAAAGGAAATGTTCCCTCTCTTACCCCTGGAGCTTCATCTTCTTCTGCACCCCCTTTTAGAAATACAAATGAAAATAATTTTCAGCCTAAAGCTATCATTACTCGTAGTTGGTGTAACTTTTGCGAGGACTACCACGAGGAAAGTACATGTGAGGTAAAGAAGAGTGTGAGAGATAAAATCTTTGGTAAGAGGCCTGATACTAATATTGTTGTCCTAGACTTTGCAGAGCTAGAGGATGTCATGATCATAAATACTAGGAATAAATCCTATGCTCCTAAAAGAAAATATGGTCCTCCCCGCAATTCGTCTAACCCAAGATCATCTTCACCATATTCTATCGTTCAGGTTCCTAAGGCTCCTGACAGTCAAGGAACTACCTCCCCTCTCCCCTCTTCCAAATACAACATTATAAATCAATTGGCCAACATCAAAGCAAATGCAACCCTCTTGGACATGGTTGTCGTCCCTGAACAACAGAAGCATCTAAAAAATTTCATGGAAGGAAAATCTTTCGTTGTATCCAACCTCTTTGAAGAGGTATATGAAAATGATTTGTCTGCATATAAAGTAGGTGTACATAACTTTAGATACCCTGTAAAAAAAACCCGTTTTATATTTCTGTAAAGGTTATGGATAAGATTGCCCATTATTGCATAATTGATTGCCCAATTGTAATGTCGAAGATTATTATGGAAGAGCTAGGATTGTCATGTACAAATGAAAATGCCAGAAGCATGCTCTCTTATAATATTATACAACAAACAATCATAGGTGAAATCAAGGACGCGACCTTGGTTTTGTGTGTGCACCCTGAAATAAGGACAACCCTTGATATTCAAGTAATTGATATGTCAGTGAGTAACTACTTGATCATATTAGGAAGAGATTGGAAATATTTTATGGGTGGATACCTCTCACTCGATGGGACACATCCATTCCTCGGAATGGTAAAAACATCATAGTCCTAAGAGAGGGGAGAATTTCACCTTACATAGTGGTGAAAACCCCTTCCCTCCTTTGGGTTGGCATGACCTCTCGGAATAGGATCGATCAAGTCATCAAGTTGAATTACTCGTCGGGCTCCTGATGGAACCAATTTAACTTGACATAGGCCCCTTTTTTTTTCTTCCTCATCACCCGCTATGTGGCACTTGCGGACCCCCTATTTAGTGCTTTTAACTCTTTCTTTAGCGACACTAACTCTCAGGGCTAGTCTTCCTCGTTGATGTGACCACATACTACGACCATGGGCCAGCTTCCTTCACGACCCCACACTTCAGGACTTTCATGAGCTACTTCTTCCGTTTCCTTGATTTTTGAATCAGAATATTTTGGGACTGATATACGGTCCTCGTCCTCCTCGCGATCAATGGTTGTGATCGAACTGTGAGTTTGGACTTTGTGAGTCTTGTCTCCTCTCGATTCTTCTTCTTCCAATCAAGAATCAGTGATGCGTTGATCCTCTGCCACATGTCCTTCTAGATCCAACGGCCTGGATTGAAATTGCTCTTCGTGAATTTGTGAATATCCTTGTTTGCTCCTGCAAACCTTACGAAGTTCCTTCTCCCAAACCTCTCGATATTTTTCTACCTATCTCCTCCTTGAAAATGGGTGACTTCTCTATCTTCGGGACTTCGACAAGTCCTCGACTCCTTTTCACACTTAGCGCAATATCACCTTTTGAGACTTTGCTCGGCCTGGAAACCCCCCAAGGCTTCAAGTTCCTCTGTGATCTTCTTGCGCCCTCCTGGAAACTTATCTCCCTTCCTCCTGAGCTTATAAGGTGAA
>SNQJ01S0112847.1:33502-44641 GCA_010110895.2 Picea sitchensis
TCGTCACCCAACCACCGGCCTTAAGCCTCCCTCCGAGCACCTTGACCTTGACCGAGAAGAGAATTCTGGCTGCAATCTATAGCCAAGAGAGGCTAAATGCACCAAGCAAAAGAATAGAAACTAAACTGAACAGATGATCCCACACAGAAGCTAGCGCACCACTCTCCCAGCTTTCCCAGAAAACCTGCGCACCAAACTACTATTGCCTGCAACTGCCTGTGTAGATATTGCTCTCACTGCAACTGCTGGGATGATGAATAATGAAACTGGCGCCATGTATTTATAGTGGACTGGCCAGTCTAACTGGGGCCGACCTGGCCAGTCTAACTAGGACGACTTCTCCTTCTGGGCATCAATAAATTCAATATAAATATATTTGTTCAGCCAACAACCTGTCCAGGGTTTCCTTCAATTCTTTTCTTCCTTCCGAAGGATTCTAATCTCATCATAGGTAATAATAGAGGTTCATACCTCCCAAAGTTACCATAATATTAACAATCTTTCCCTTATGACCGATCTTTTTAGCATGCCTCAGCCACCTCTTTAACACTTGTTGTTGACTTCTAGCTAGCAACTTTTGAACAGGAAATTTGGTTGTCCTCTTCAAAGGCCATTCATACCTCTAATGCACCTTTGATTCCTGTTGCATCTTAAATGCAAGCTTCTCCATCTGCACTCAAATTTCACTGAGCTCCTTGTCCATATATGGCTTTCTCTTTTGCAAGTGGACTCTTCCTCGTTCACATGTATGACCTTTGACAACCATCTTGTTTCATCTACAACCCACCTGGTTGCTTACCATCCACTGCACACCTTGCAACAGTCCCAATAGAGCATCACACCCTGTCTCCCCAGCTTACATAAGTCAATTCCGCACCGGTTTCTTTGTCTCTTTCTCTCTATTGTGAGAAATCAAGCTCTGATACCATTTCTTGGTGACAACCTCCTTCCCTCCTTTGGGATAGCACGACGTCCTGGTCTAGGATCGATCAATTCATCGAGTCGAATGACTCGTCGGGTTCCTAATGGAACCTATTTGACTTGACACATGCCCCTTTTTTTTCTTCCTCAGCACCCACTATGTGGCACTTGCGAACCCCCTCTTTAGCACTTTTAACTCTTTCTCTAGCAACACTAAATCTCACGATTATTCTTCCTCGTTGATGTGACATCAGACTGCAACCATGGGATAGCTTCATTCATGACCCCGCACTTCAGGAATTTCACGAGTTGCTTTCTCCATTTCCCCAATTTCCGAATCGACGAATGTTTCGAGACCCAATCTACAGTCCTTTTCCTCCTAGCGATCAATGACTGTGATCGAACCATGAGTTCAAACTTCATGAGTCATGTCTCCTCTCGACTCTACTTCTTCCAATTTCAAATCAGCGATGTGTTGAACCTCTACCATTCGTCCTTCCAGATCCAATGACCTAGATTGAAATCGCTCTTCACGACTTCGCGAAGATCCTTGTTTTCTCCTGCAAACCTTACAAATTTCCTTTTCCCGAACCTCTCGATCTTCTACCACCTATCTCATCCTTGACAATGGGTGACTTCTCCATCTTTGGGACTTCGGCAAGTCCTCGACTCCTTTGCACACTTAGTGCAATCTCACCTTTTGAGACTTAGGTTGTTCTCGAGGGATTTCTACGCCCCTTGCAAAAATCTGTGCAACTCTCTTGCGACTTTGCTCGGCTTGAAAACACCCCAAGGCTTCAAGTTCCTCAGCGAGCTTCCTGCACCCTCCTGGAAACTTATCTCCCTTCCTCCTAAGATTATAAGGAGAAATTTTGGCACCTTAGGCACACTCCTTGCGCTTGGCTCAGTTCTTCAAAGACTTCTCCCTTGGCCTTATGGAAAGGTTTAAGGCATCTCTTTCCCTTTGTCGTTGCACTTCTTGCAAAGCCTTCCTTCACCAGAATGTTCAGAAATTATTGGATTCTTGAACACCTTCCATCATGTTTCTCTTTTGAATGCTCACGCAAGCTCGATTCCATCCTGGCAAACTATATCAAAGTGTTCAGTAACTTTGAAATGTACCTCTCTCCACACAGTATTTATTTTCAAGGGACTGAACCGCCTTGAAATTTCTCCCTAAGTCTGTAAATTAATCTGGTGTGCCCTCCTGGAAGCATCTCTTCTGACTCCACTGAGTTCAAATATGAACTCCTTGCATCAACTTACAAAGTTTCCCTACTATGTAGAAAACTCCTTGCACTTAGCCTAGAGAACCAAACTTAACTTAACACACTCACAGATAGAAAACTGTATCGCTATCCCTGCAGATGATTTATAACATCCATCTATAATTCACAAGCATGAAAATGACATTCACAACACATCCATTGAACAAAAATGTGAAACAGGAAAAAATATCATTTTTCTATTAATGGTGGAGTCCGAGCTACAACCGAGTCTCGGCTCTTTGTATTTTATCCTAGCTAACTCTATCCTTGCTAACATCCTATCGTCTAATAGTTCCCCACCTAACCTATGTGGTCTAACCTCTCCTTTTCTTACAACACAAATATTTATACAAGAGGGGCTCAATGAGATTCCCTCACAAGCTAACTAATGGTGTCAAATCACCATCCCTAATTCTTATCAAAAGGCCAAATTACAATGCTGGCAATTCTGCTCCAAATCGGATGAAAATATATTTTCCCATCAGCCTATTAATGGTGAACTTATCTCCATCTTGTGAGAAATAATGATTTTTCTCTTCCCTATTGTCTTCAATTAATGCCCAGATCACGCCTTGGATTCTCGAGGAAAAAATGAGAGGGCAACACCTCTCCTTCCTCGAATGTGCACCACGCGTGTTAATTAGCTGGCGCGTGCTGAAATGGAGTGATGCTCCTGCATCATACTCCACAGCGGAAACAAAATCATGATCTCCTGCTCATGAGCTCTCCAACTTGGCTGAAATCCACCTGGATCCCAAATTTTCTCCTAAAGTTGTCTTCCAGCTCCTCTTCTTTGCCGCTGTTGCTCCTGCATCATCCCCGCTACTCGTACAGGTTTCTTCTCATCCAGGCTCCTCTTTCTGACCGATTTCTCTGTTGACTCCAACATCATCTTCCTTATCTCTTCAATCACCTCGTCCATCTTCTCCCTTGGTTGGTTCTTCTGTTACAGACTAACTCGTTGCACTCGCTTCTTGTCAATGGGAAAATCACACTGAATTCCCAATACATCTTCTTCCTTTGTGGCCTTAGCTTGCCACTCTTCTACATCTCCTACTTTTGCAGTCTCCATACCAAACTGTCGTTTCGTTTCCTCCCCTGACAGATTGATCCCTATCATTTTTTCTACTGAATCTGTTCCAGCTTTCCCCAGCTGCTTCTCATGCTAGAATAGTCCTTCATTTGCTCCCAACTTAACATATTGGATGTGAATGCCTTGCACTTACACTCTCCTCTCAAGAGCTTCAAATTATTCACACAGACCAACAAAGTCTATGCTTCCTGATTCCTCTTTGGCTACAGACCCCAGTGTTGTAGTCATCTCTTTTTCAACTTTCTGGCAGAAAACGTTGAGTAGTCCTGTTGAATTCTCTTCTTCTTATATCGGGACAAACATCAGTATATGTTCCTTCTCTTCCTTGAAAATCGTTTATTGTTGTCTCCATGTCACATCTGCAACATATGTGATAGCCTCTCCATGGCCGTTTGGTAGGAATACCTCGACTCCCCCAATGGTCAGAACATCCCTCTGACCCTTCTCAGTTGTTGTGATGAAAGTTTCTAACTTGTCATCATATTCATTCACGTGGATCAAAGTTCTACGTGAATCTCCCTCTGAGTGAGGATTTTCTCCTGCCTCTACTTCATCTTCCAGTGAACTCCCAGCTCAGCTCATCACTTTTCCCTTGCCCACCTGGAAATCTATGAGACTCTTGCTAGATCTCTTACCCTTATGACTGAGGTTTTTAGCATGCCTCATCCACCTCTTTAACACCTATTGCTAACTTCTATCCAAAAACTTCTGAACATGGCATTTGGCTATCCTCTTCAAAGGCCATTCATACCTCCAATGCACCTTCGATTCCTGCTGCATATTAAATGAAAGATTCTCCATCTGCGCTCGAATTTCACTGAGCTCCTTGTCCATCTCTACCTTTCTCTTCTTCAAGTGGACTCTTCCTTGTTCACATGTATGACCTTCGACGACCATCTTGTTTCATCTACATCCCACCTGGTTTCTTACCATCCACTGCACACCTTGCAATAGTCCCAATAGAGAATCACACCTTGTCTTGCCTCCTTACATAAGTCAATTATGCACCGGCTCCTTTTTCTCTCTCTCTCTCTCTGCTGAGAGAAATCAAGCTCTGATACCAGTTCTTGGTGACAACCCCCTTCCCTCCTTTGGGATGGAATGACCTCTTTTTCTAGGATTGATCAAGTTGTTGAGTCGAATGACTTGTTGGGCTCCCGATGGAACTGATTTGACTTGACACAGGCCCCTTTTTTTTTCTTCCTCAGCACCCGCAATGTGGCACTTGCGGACCCCCTATTTAGAAATTTTAACTCTTTCTCCAGTGACACTAACTCTCGCGGTCAGTCTTCCTCATTGATGCGACCACAAACTGTGACCGTGGGCCAGCTTCCTTCAAGATCCCGCCCTTCGGGAATTTCGCAAGTTGCTTTCTCTGTTTCCCCGATTTCTGAATCGACAAATGTTTTGGGACCTGATCTACGATCCTCGTCCTCCTCCAGATCAACGGCTGTGATCGAACCGTGAGTTTGGACTTCGTGAGTCCTGTCTCCTCTCGACTCTACTTCTTCTGATCTCAAATCAGCAATGCATTGATCCTATTCCATGCGTCCTTCCAGATCCAACGACCTAGATTGAAATTGCTATTCGTGACTTCATGAAGATCCTTGTTTTCTCTCGCAAACCTTACGAATTTCCTTCTCCCGAACCTCTTGATATTCTACAACATGTATCCTCCTTGACAATGGGTGACTTCTCCATCTTCGGGACTTCAAAAAGTCCTCGACTCCTTTTCACACTTAGCGCAATCTCACCTTTCACGACTTCGGTTGTTCTCAAGGGATTTATGCAACCCTTGCAGAAATCTGTGAAACTCTCTTGCAACTTTTCTCGGCTTCAAAACCCCCCAAGGATTCAAGTTCCTATGCAAGCTTCTCACGCCCTTCTAGGAACTTATCACCTTCTTCCTGAGCTTATAAGGAAAATTTTCTTCACCTTAGGCGCACTCATTGCGCTTGGCTCAGTTCTTCGAAGACTTCTACCTTGGCCTTATGGAAAGGTTTAAGGCATATCCTTTCCTTTTTCGTTGCACTTCTTACAAAGCCTTACTTCACCAGAATGTTCAGAAATTATGGGATTCTTGAACACCTTTCATCGTGTTTCTCCTGTGAATGCTCATGCAAGCTCAATTCCCTCCTGGAAGACTATTTCAGAGTGTTCAGTAACTCTGAAATGTGCCTCTCTCTACACAATCTTTATTATCAAGGGACTTAACTGCCTTGAAATTTCTCCCTGAGTCTGTAAATTAATCTAGTGTGCCCTCCTGGCAGCTTCTCTTCTGACTCCACTGATTTCAGAGATGCACTCCTTGCATCGCCTTACAGAGTTTCCCTACTTTTTCATGCACTCCTTGCACTTAGCCTAGAGAACCACACTTAACTTAACACACTCGTGGATATAAAATTGTATCTCTATCCCTGCAAACGATTTATAACATCCATCTACAATTCACAAGCATGCAAATGACATTGACAACACAACATCCATTGAACAAAAATGTGAAACAAGAAAAAATATCATTTTTCTATTAATGGTGGAATGCCAATTTACAATGGTGGAGTCCGAGCTACATCTAAGTCTCGGCTCTCTGTATTTTCTCTTGGCTAACCTCCTATCGTCTAACATTTCCCCACCTAATTTATTGCGGTCTAACCTCTCCTTTTCTTACAACACAAAGATTTATACAAGAGGGGCTCAATAAGCTTCCCTCGCAAGCTAACTAATGGTTTCAAATCACCATCCCTAATGCTTATCGAAAGGCCAAATTACAATGATGGCAATTTTGCTCCAAATCGGATGAAGATCTATTTTCCCATCAGACTATTAATGGTGACCTTATCTCCAGCTTGTGTGAAAGAACAATTTGTCTCTTCCATATTGTCTTCAATTAGTTCCTAGATCACGCCTTGGATTCTCGAGGAAAAAATGAGAGGGCGGTGCCTCTCCTTCCTCGAATGCGCACTACGCGTGTTAATTAGTTGGAGCGTGATGAAATGGAGTGATGCTCCTGCATCATACTCCACAGCGGAAAAAAAAATCATGATCTCCTACTCATGAGCTCTCCAACGTGGCTTAAATCCACCTGGATCCCAAATTTTCTCCTAGAGATGTCTCCTGGCTCCTCTGCTTTTCCATTGTTTCTTTTGCATCATCCCTTCTACTCGTGAAGGTTTCTCCTCATCCAGACTCCTCTTTCTGACTAATTTCTCAGTTGACTCCGACATATTCTTCCTTATCTCCTCAATAACCTCCACCAGCTTCTCCCTTGGCTGGTTCTTCTGTTGCAAACTAACTCGCTTCTCGTTAATGGGAAAATAACACTAACTTCCCAAGACATATTCTTCCTTTGTGGCCTTAACTTTCCACTCTGTTGTATCTCCTACTTCTGTAGTCTCCATACTGAACTGTCGTTCAGCTACCTCCCCTGACAGATTGATCCCTGTCATTTTTTCAGCTAGTTTTGTTCCAACTTTCCACAGATACTTCTCATCCTAGCATAGTCCTTCATCTTCTTCCAACTTAACATGTTGGATGTGAATGCCTTTCACTTCCACTCTCCTCTCAAGAGATTCAAATTATTCACATAGACCAACAAAGTCCATGCTACTTGCTTCCTCTTCTGCTGCATACCCAGTGCTGCAGTCATCTCCTGTTCAAATTTATGGCTGAAAACATCGAGTAGTCCTACTGAATGCTCTTCTTCTTCTATCAGGACAGACATCAGTATATGTTCCTTCTCTTCCTTGGGAGTCTCTGCTTGTTGTCTTCATGTCTCATCTGCAACATATGTGCTAGCCTCTCCTTTGCCACTTCGTAGGAATACCTCGACTCCCCCAATGATCAGAACATCTCTCTGACCCTTCTCAGTTGTTGTGATGAAAGTTTCTAACTTGTCATCATATTCATTCACGCGGCTCAGAGTTCTATGTGAATCTCCCTCTGAGTGAGGTTTTTCTCATGCATCTGCTTCATCTTCCAATGAACTCCCAGTTGAGCTCACCGCTTTTCCTTTTCCCACCTGGCAATCTATGAGACTCTTGCTAGATCTCTTTCCCTTATGACTGAGGTTTTTAGCATGCCTCAACCACCTCTTTAACACTTATTGCTAACTTATAGCCAGCAACTTCTAAACAAACCATTTGGATGTCCTCTTCAAAGGCCATTCATACCTCCAATGCACCTTCGATTCCTGCTGCATCTTAAATGAAAGCTTCTCCATCTGCACTTGAATTTCACTGAGCTCCTTGTACATATCCGCCTTGCTCTTCTACAAGTTGACTCTTCCTCGTTCACATATAGGACCTTAGAAAACCATCTTGTTTCATCTATATCCCACCTGACTGTTTACCATATGTTTCACACCTTGCAACAGTCCCAACAGAGCATCACACCCTATCTCCCCGGCTTACAAAAGTCAATTCCACACCGACTCGTTTGTCTCTTTCTCTCTGCTGAGAGAAATCAAGATCTGATACCATTTATTGGTGACAACCCCCTTCCCTCCTTTGGGATGGCACGACCTCCCAGTCTAGGATCGATCAAGTCATCAAGTTGAATGACTCGCTGGGCTCCCGATGGAACTAATTTGACTTGACACAGGCCCCTTTTTTTCTCTTCCTCGGCACCCGCTATGTGGCACTTGCGAACACCCTCTTTAGCACTTTTAAATCTTTCTCTAGCGACACTAACTCTCGCAGCTAGTCTTCCTCATTGATATGACCATGAACTGTGACCATGGGCCAGCTTCCTTCGTGACCTCACGCTTCAGGAATTTCGCGAGCTACTTTCTCCATTTCCCCGATTTCTGAATCGGAGAATGTTTCGGGACCCGATCTATTGTCCTTGTCCTCCTCGCGATCAACGACTGTGATCGAAACATGAGTTTGGACTTCGCAAGTCCTGTCTCCTCTCGAATCTGATTCTTCTGATCACGAATCAACGATGCATTGATCCTCTTCCATGCATCCTTCCATATCTAACGAACTGGATTGAAATCGCTCTTCGCGACTTCACGAAGATCCTTGTTTCCTCCCGCAAACCTTACAAATTTCCTGCTCCCAAACCTCTCAATCTTCTGCCACCTGTCTCCTCCTTGAAAATGGGTGACTTCTCCATATTCGGGACTTCGGCAAGTCCTCGACTCCTTTACACACATAGTGAAATATTACCTTTCGAGACTTAGGTTGTTCTCGAGGGATTTATGCACCCCTTGTAGAAATCTGTGCAACTCTCTTGTGACTTTTCTCAACTTGAAAACCCCCCAAGGCTTCAAGTTCCTCTGGGAGCTTCTCGCGCCCTCCTGGAAACTTATAACCCTTCCTCCTGAGCTAATAAGGAAAACTTTTGACACCTTATGCACACTCCTTTCACTTGGCTCAGTTCTTCGAAAACTTCTCCCTCGGCCTTATGGAAAGGTTTAAGGCATCTCCTTTCCTTTGTCGTTGCACTTCTTGCAAAGCCTTCTTTCACCATAATTTTTAGAAATTCTAGGATTATTGAACACCTTCCTTCATGTTTCTCATGTGAATTCTCATGCAAGATTGATTCCCTCCTGGCATACTATATYAGAGTGTTYAGTAAATCTGAAATGTGCCTCTCTCCACACAGTCTTTATTTTCAAGGGACTTAACCACCTTGAAATTTCTCACTGAGTCTGTAAATTAATCTGGTGTGCCCTCCTAACAACTTCTCTTCTGAATCAACTGAKCTCAGAGATCAAGTCCTTGCATCRGCTTATAGAKTTTCCCTACTCTKTCATGCACTCCTTRCACTTAGCCTAGAGAACCAGACTTAACTTAACACACTCGCGGATAGAAAACKGAATCTCTATCCCTACAGACAATTTATAACATCCATCTACAATTCACAAGCATGAAAATGACATTCACAACACAACATCCATTGAACAGAAATGTGAAACATGAAAAACTATCATTTTTCTATTAATGGTGGAATGCCAATTTACAATGGTGGAGTCCGAGCTACAACTAAGTCTTAGCTCTCTGTATTTTCTCCTGGCTAACTCTATCCTAGCTAACCTATTATTGTCTAAGAGTTCCCAACCTAACCTATTGCAGTCTAACCTCTCCTTTGCTTACAACATAATGATTATAAAAGAGGGGCTCAATGAGCTTCCCTCGCAAGCTAACTAATAGTGTCAAATCACCATCCCTAATGCTTATCGAAAGGCCAAATTACAATGATGGCAATTCTGATCCAAATCGGATGCAGATCTATTTTCCCATCAGCCTATTAATGGTGACCTTATCTCCAGTTTGTGATAAAGAATGATTTGTCTCTTCCATCTTGTCTTCAATTAATGCCCAGATCACACCTTGGATTCTCGAGGAAAAAATGAGAGGGCGGTGCCTCTCCTTCCTAGAATGCGCACCACGCGTGTTAATTAGCTGGCACGTGATGAAATGGAGCAATGCTCCTGCATCATACTCCACAGCGAAAAAATAAATCATGATCTTCTGCTCATGAGCTCTCCAATGTGGCCGAAATCCACCTAGATCCCAAATTTTCTCCTGGAGCTGTCTCCCGGCTCCTCTACTTTGCCACTGTTTCTCCTACATCATCCCCACTACTCGTGCAGGTTTCTCCTCATCCAGGCTCCTCTTTCTGACTGATTTATCTACCAACTCTAACATCAGCTTCCTTATTACCTCAATCACCTCATCCAGTTGCTCCCTTGGCTGGTTCTTCTATTGAAGACTAAATCACTCCACTCGCTTCTTGTCAATGGGAAAATCACACCGACTTCCCAAGACATCTTCTTTTGTTGTGGCCTTAGCTTGTCACTCTGTTGCATATCCCACTTCTGCAGTCTCCATAATAAACTATCATTCAACTACATCCCCTGACATATTGATCCTTGTCATTTTTTTGGTTGGCTTTGTTCCATCTTTCCCCAGCTGCTTCCCATGTTGGCATAGTCCTTCATCTGCTTCCAACTTAACATGTTGGATGTGCATGCCTTTCACTTCCACTCTCCTCTCAAGAGCTTCAAATTCTTCACATACCAAAAAAGTCTATGATGCATGCTTCCTCTTCTACTATAGACCCCAGTGCTGCATTCATCTCATGTTCAACTTTCTAGCTGAAAACGTCGAGTGGTCATATTGAATGCTCTTCTTCTTCTATCGCAACAGACATCAGTATATGTTCCTTCTCTTCCTTGACATTCTCTTCTTGTTGTCTCCATGTCACATCTGCAACATATGTGCTAGCCTCTCTTTGGCCACTTGGTAGGAATACCTCGACTCCCCCAATGATCAGAACATCCCTCTGACCCTTCTCAATTGTTGTGATGAAAGTTTCTAACTTGTCATCATCTTCATTCACGCGGCTCAGAGTTCTGCGTGAATCTCCCTTTGAGTGAGGTTTTTCTCCTGCCTCTTCTTCATCTTCCAATGAACTCCCAGCTGAGCTCACCACTTTTCCCTTTCCCACCTAGCAATCTATGAGACTCTTGCCATATCTGTTTCCCTTATGACCGAGGTTTTCAGCATGCCTCAACCACCTCTTTAACACATGTTGTTGAATTCTAGCCAGCAACTTCTGAACAGGCCATTTGGATGTCCTCTTCAACATTCATTCGTACCTCCAATGCACCTTCGATTCCTGCTACATCTTAAATGAAATATTCTCCATTTGTGCTCGAATTTCATTGAGATCCTTGTCCATATCTGCCTTGCTCTTCTGCAAGTGGACTCTTCCTCATTCGCATGTAT
Organism: Picea sitchensis; assembly: GCA_010110895.2. Classification (NCBI taxonomy): domain Eukaryota; kingdom Viridiplantae; phylum Streptophyta; class Pinopsida; order Pinales; family Pinaceae; genus Picea; species Picea sitchensis. Next base: position 44,521 of record SNQJ01S0112847.1, read on the forward strand.
GACCTTCGACGACCATCTTGTTTCATATACTTCCCACCTAGTTGCTTACCATCCGTTGCACACCTTGCAACATTCCTAATAGAGCATCACACCCTGTCTTCCCGACTTACAGAAGTCAATT
>SNQJ01S0112848.1:0-28513 GCA_010110895.2 Picea sitchensis
TAAACCAGGTACATATAGAACATTGCTTAAGTGAACATGATTACCTGATTCCAGTTTGATGGAGGCTTGTCCAAATCCTTCGACGGGGTAGGTGCTTTTGTCTCCAAGCTCCACCTTGTACGATGTCTTTCTCTCATTTAGATATGAGAGTCTTGCTTGATCTCCCGTCATGTGCTTGGAATATCCACTGTCGATTATCCACATATCGTCTTCAATTGTCCCGGTAAGTGCTGAGTAATGTAAGAGACTAATTGTTCGTACATGTCTTCGGTTGACTGATAACTGGTCATGCCTTGATCCAAAACTTCAACTGCGTCTTTTCTCTCTTCTGAGAAATTCAATAGGTGCATTGAGTTAGGGTGCATCTGGATATCTTCTCCTTGAGAAAGATGCTCCATCACAAGGTGTCGGATCTGAGAATTAGGGTTTCTGCAACTGCTACTGCTAGTAACCCTAGCTGCAGTTCTTTGGAAGTTGCTCTTGCTAGTAATCCTAGCAGCAGTTCCTCAATGAGCTCAATACCTATCGGTTATGTTTCCTTCCAACATTTTAGGCTGACTGAAGGGTGTGTGAGCCCATAACCTGTTAGAATATAGAGGATTGTTCTCGTTTAACCATTGACGATACCCTCGTCACCCAACCACAGGCCTTAATCCACCCTCCGAGCACCTTGACCTTGACCGAGAAGAGAATTCTGGTTGCAATCTATAGCCAAGAGAGGCTAAATGCACCAAGCAAAAGAATAGAAACTAAATTGAACAGATGATCCCACCCAGAAGCTAGCGCACCACTCTCCCAGCTTTCCCAGAAAACCTGCACACCAAACTGTTGCTGCCTGCAACTGCCTGCGCAGATATTGCTCTCACTGCAACTGCTGAGATGACAAATAATGAAACTGGTGCTCTGTATTTATAGTGGACTGGCCATTCTAACTAGGGTTGACCTGGCCAGTCTAACTGGTCCGACTTCTCCTTCTGGGCATCAATAAATTCAATATAAATATATATGTTCAACCGACAACCTGTCTAGGGTTTCCTTCAATTCTTTGCTTCCTTTCGGAGGATTCTAATCTCGTCATAGGTCATAATAGAGGTTCATACCTCCCGAAGCTACCATAATATTAACACTTCCTGTGTATACACTGTGGACTCGGATTTTTTCACCACTAAAAGAGTGGCTTTGCCCTCCATGTGTTGGATACGAAGAAACCTTGGCCCTCCATTCTGAATATTGATCAAGAATACCAGCCTGGCCTGTTGGTCTTACGACTTGGTTATGTTGGATGGTTGTATAATTGTCGACTATTTTTTAGCACAGGCTCACCCAGTTGGTCGTGTGAGAGTTAGGTTGGTTAGTATAAAGCACTGACTTTGTTATAACAATGGTAAACCCTACATTACCAATTGCACTTTCAAAGTATACAGTCACCCTCCTTATGTTAATAACTCAGTATTTTACGACAATGGAGAATTGTTGTTTGGAACACAGTCACTGGCATTTTCACACCAAGGATTGTTTGAATATTTAGCTAGCATTGGTGGAAATGTTTGGCATTTCTCACACATGTCGCGTTGTGTGTTTTCACAATAAAAAATGGTCGTGATAATTGTGGTTTTCTTTTGGGGATGAACGATTATTGAACCGGATGACTGTGGGAACTATATCCTTATGATTGTTCGATTGTTTAAGCATGAAATTGCATAGCATAGTTGATCACCGTTGGACTAAATTGAAGTAATACTATGTTAGGTTGATGACTCAACAACGAATTAAGCTTTTTCCATGACTGTGTCTTTGTTTTCGTAAAATGGAAATATTGCATCGTGTTTTTGGGTTTTTGCGCATTGTGTATAGTATGGGTTTCAGAGAGTTTTAATCATTTTTATTTGTTGCAATCGATCATTTGTTATGAAGGGCATATTTTCGAGGCCTTTTCATGTTGGATGGGTGACCCAGCTCTTTAAGCCACATTGAATTGTTTTTTTTTAAAGTGGAAGGATTACATTGCCTGGGCGAGTTACCCTGTGCATAGCTTCTGTCTAAATGGTGGTTGTTGGTTGTGTGTTTGAATATCAATTAGGGTTGCACTTCAATCTTGGTTCTTTAGTTTCTGCCTATATATATGTTAATGAATATCATTTCATTTTGATAGGCCCGATTGCAATGATAGTGACTTCATTATTAATTGAAAACATGACTTTTGAGTATTGTTGTGGATTGAAGAAATACATGGGCAGTGGTCGATTTTGATGGTTAACATAATGGAATGGTTACCGAATGGAATGGTTATTTTTATAAGTTGAAAATTATATAAATGAAGGAAACAAGATCCCTTTACAAAATGCATACTTTCTTGTGATGTCACTATATTGATATTTGATTTTGGGCAGTGAACTAGTTAAGTACACGGGAATTATTATTCGATCATGATGATTGTCGGTTGGTGCATCTATTTTTTGCAGAATGTTTTATAGATAACTTATTAATTTCATGAACAATAATCATTCTTCTTCCCTTCCATTACTTCATTTTCCTCTAATTACAAACCCTGTCACCTCCCATATTCATTTTGTCACTCCCTGTTATGAGATTGGTAACAATCAAGAGAATTTTGATGTTAAGGCAGTTTGAAAGTGGCAATGTCTTGTGTGGATTACAATGATGTTTTATTGGTTTTCTTTGCAATTGATTGTTGTTGTCATTGAGAAGTAACCATGTTCTTTCCCCCTCATTGTATCATGTTTCTCTCGATACAAACCCCTCGCATATCCCAGGACCCTTTTCACCCCCTGCTCATTGATTAACAATAAAACAATTTGTATGGATTGGATTGCATGAGTCCTATACATTGTTGAGACAAATCTATTTCATATATTTAAGAGTTGTCATGTATGGTTATTTAAAATACTATTTTCTAATCAATCACGCATGCAAGATGAGTTTTTTCAGTCTAGGTAGCCATGGCCGAGGAAACAAAAACCGAGGCCCAAGAAGGCCCAGGTTCTCCACACATTTTGACGTTGATTCACAAGAGCTTGGCCAATTGTTTCATGCTGGATTATTCAACTATATTGGGTAGGGAATAGTCCAACCTAGGCCTGAAAGGCCTCCTTTTCAAGCCCCACAAGCACCCGGTATCCCTGTACCTCCTCATGTCTCATTACAACCCGAGGTCCCTGAAAAGGATGGATGGCAGAAGATATTATGCCTGGCATTCTCCCAACATCGTGGCTGTCCCAACTTGTCCTGGCCTTCTCCTCCACCAGTTAACTCTATTTCCAAAGCTTCCCCTGACTACTCACCAGTGCAATCCTCCCATGCTAGCAAGAGATTGAAAATTGAGGCCCACCATGCACTTAATAAAGGAAAATCCATTGCTGCCCCTTCCTCACCCTTCAATGGCTCTAACAGATATATGTCTTCCTGGATGCATTTGAGGGACGATTGTTCCCACGTGATCAACGAGATTAATACTAAAGGATCTGCACAGCCAAAGGAAAATTCAGGGAAATCAAGAGGTGACAACAACAACCAAGGAAGAGTTGCATCGCATACTGGGAAATATGGCTTTTGAATTTTATGTTATCTATTGTTTTATGACAGTTAACTTCATGGAATTTTGGACAACATGTTTTATTTTGGATATATGAGTATTATTTGTTAAATAATTTCAAATTTCATGAGATTAAATTGCCAAAAGTGAATATGTTAATGGGAGACACAAGGAGGTGTGTTTTTCTTAACTAATGGTTGTGTTATGATTGTTATGGTTGTTGTGAACTAAAGGGAGTCACAAGGGGTCCCACCTACTAGCTATTATTTATTTATTACCCTTATTATAATTATTACTCTTCCCCCTAACTAAAGTTAGTTGAGTCTTTTAATTAACTTAAATAATGAGTTGGTTCAACTACTTCAACCAATTCTAATTTGTTAAAAGCAAAAGGAAAGGGAGGAACAAGAGTAGGATAGAAGCAGAAGCATGTTAAGGTTTGCTCTTTGAGTTTATGTTGAGATAGTTCAGTTTTCATTCATTCATATATTCATCACAAGCCTAATTCTCTTTTATGATAGCAAAGTCTTATTGTAGACAACAATATTCAGGGTTGAATCAAATCATTCAGACACTTGTTTTTCAGAGGTGTTGATCTATCTTTGATAGTCTGTGTAGACTTGTATGTTTGTGAATTAGTTTTCATGACTGATGAAGGCTATTGTGCAGAGTCAAGTGGGCAACAATCTATGGCAAGATGATCCAACTTTTAGAGTTCAATTTTGGTTTTCTGTCAGAGGTCCTTTTGTATGTTCCATCGAGGATGTCTAAGTTTGAATTTGGTCCAAGATTTCTGTATGAGATTTTGTAAAGAAAATGACTCTTTGGTGAATTGAAATGAAATAAAGGATTTCTTTATGTCTCATCTCTCTTGATTATCATCTTGGTGTCCTTACTTCTATTCTTACATTTATTTCAGCAACTATTATATTCAGACAATTACATAAAAAGTGAATTTCCAACAAGATTTTTGTTGATAAAAGACTAGCCTAAGAACTCGTAATTAATACTTGTGAGTTAGGATGTTATTTTTGTTGGCTATAAACATAGGGTGATATTCCCATATACTTTGTTTTAGCCAAGCAAAGTCTGAAAATGCTTGAGTAAGATCATTTCATATCTTTTCCTCAACATTTATTTTGGTGACCATACTGGGGAGGATCCTTGATATCTCTCCGGTTAATTTTTATATTTGATTTTTCATCGATACATATTTATTTTATGAATTTGATCCTTTGATTGTTTTACTATTAATGACTGTTCCTGTTACAAGGCAGTCCAATCTTGAGCTAGGTCTCCAAGACCAGACCAACATTGCTTTGAACTTATTCCATACTATTTCAGACATTTATATGACTCGTGCTGAGCTTAGCCGTTCTTGGGCAGCAATTGAACAAGATATTAGTGTTCAAGAACAATTGGAAGCTAGACGTAGGCAACCTAGAAATCAGCAGTAACCTTTTGTTTCTTCAGTTTTGGCCTTTCTTTCATGTCCTTAGATTATCGTGCTTCTAGAAGCAGAAGAGGCTTGTCACCTAAAATCAATCCTATTTCTGAAATAGGAAGAAGAAACATAGTGTTATTTGTCGAACAAAGTCCTCTAAGGAGTAATTTATCTGATTCATCCATCTTGTCTTTCTCTCCCTCACCTATCACCCATAGGATGGAATCTATTGGAGGCTCTGGTGGTACTAGAAGTGCTTCATATTCTCAATCTTCATCGTCATCAATGATTGGTAGCTTATATAGCCACCATATCCCAGTCCAATCCACCACAAATCCCACCAAGGGCATCAAAAAGTATGGACTTTTTCAGTTCAAAGAAGAAGCCACAACCATACTGTGGCATGTATCCTCTCCTCTTAACCTAGCACCTGCTACTCGCCCACTTCCAAAGTTTAAGGAGCACCTGCCTAAGTTTTCGTGGAATAACACTGTCAGTACCAATGAACACCTAGCGGCATTTTATAATGCTTGTCATAACATAGGGGCCAACAACAATGACAAATGCATGCGCTTGTTCGTCAATTCCTTGGAAGGAAAGGTTGCGTCCGACTTCTTTGACCTTCCTCCTAAGATCCTATCTACTTGGGAGGAGTTAATATATTGGTTCTGATCGACTTATGGGAAATCTAAAATCTCTGCTGAGAAGTTAAGGGAATACAATAATGTCACTTATAAATATGGTGAGAACATCAAGTCTTTCAACTTGCGTTTCACCAAGTTGTACAATTAAACCCCCAAACTTATCCGCCCTCAGAACTAAGCCACTTTCATGCATTACTATAATGCATTTACTTCTCCCTACTATCATAGGCTTGAGGAAAAATCCATTGATAATCTCGGTTCTGCTCTACATACTTTCTCAGAGTATGAAGAATAGCTTGAAAGAACTGGTCTTCCCTAGGGAGAATCAATTAGACAGATAGATATGTCTACTCTCTTACATCTAGTACAATATATGAACAATAATATGATACCATTTGAGCGGAAGGGTACTATCTCCCCTCTCGCCCCTGGAGCTTCATCCTCTTCTGCACCCCCCTTTAGAAATCCAGTTGAAAACAATTTTCAGCACAAGGCTATCCTGCCTCGGAGTTGGTGTAAATTTTGTGAGGAACACCACGAAGAAACCACATGTGAAGTAAATAAGAGTGTCAGAGATAAGATCTTTGGTAAAATACCATAAGCTACTATCGTTGTCCTAGATTTTGCGAAGCCAGAAGATGTCATGGTTATCAATACTAGAAACAAAGCCTATGCTCCCAAGGGTAAATTTGATCCTCCTCGCAGTTCCTCTAGCCCGAGCTCATCCTCAACTACTGCTATGCCCCAGGTTCCTAAAATTACTAAGGTTCAAAGAATCACTCCCCCTCTTCCCTCTTCTAAATACAATATCCTGAATCAATTGGCCAACCTCAAGGCAGATGCAACCCTCCTAGACATGGTTGTCGTCCCTGAACAACAGATGCATCTGAAACAATTCATGGAAGGAACATCTTCCATTGTAGACAATCTGTCTGAAGAGGTAGACGAAGATGATTCTTCTGTAAATAAAGTNTTTATATTTCTGTAAAGATCATGGATAAGATTTTCCATTGTTGCCTCATTGATGGTGGTTCAGGCCCAAGTGTGATGTCGAAGATTATTATGGAAGAGCTAGGCTTGTATTGTACAAACAGAAATGCCAGAAGCATGCTCTCCTATAATATTCTACAACAAACAACCATAGGCGATATTAAAAATTTAACCTTGGTTTTATGCGCTCATCCTGAGATAAGGACAACCCTCAACATTCCGGTGATTGATATGCCTGTAAGAAATTATTCAATTATCTTGGGGAGAGATTGGTAAGCCCTAACAGGTGGATACCTCTCACTCGAAGAGACACATTTATCAGTTCCTTGGATTGTTAAGAACATTATAGTCCTTAGAGAAGGAAGAATCTCACCCTACATAGAAAATGTTCCACAATCTAGTGTAAACTATATCGAAGAAGACCTAAGAGTGTATTCCATATTTGTTGAAGAGGATAATATTCCTTTGGAAAGAATTGATTTAGATGATGATTTATGGCATATGCACTTTGATGGTTCATTCTCTAGTGAAGGTAATGGAGTTGGTATTGTCTTGGTTTCCCTTGCAGGAAAAATTCATAATCTGTCATATAGGTTGGAGTTTGCTTGTACAAACAATGTCATTGAATTTGAAGCTCTATTGTTAGGCATTGGGAATGCCCTTAATCTTGGTTGTATTCACCTTTCAATTTTTGGGAATTTTGAGCTTGTTGTGAACTTGATACGTAAGATATGCTCTCCTAGTGACAATATGATGGAACGATACTCCCAAACTATTTGGGCACTTATCTCGAACCTTCTATATTTCAACATCACTCATGTTAAGAAGGATTTGAATTCAATGGTTGATCGGTTAGCTGTCTTTGCAACCTCTCCTAACCAACAAATATTCCCTCATAGGCTCGATTGTGCCTTTCAATCTCTACATCGTCCATACATCCCTGAAAAGGAAGGATCTTGGAAGGCCATCCCTAACAATGAGAGAATTTGTTTTGTCATTAAAAATGAACCTCCTAAGCCTGAGGAGATTATATCTGTAGAAAATAATAAGATTCCTAACGGCTTGACTCCTCTTGAGAGTTCGTTTTCTTTGAGTGTTGTAGGCAACAAGGAAAAACAGAAAGAAGAGGAGTTACAAAAGAAGGTGGTTGAAACCATCCTCTTAAACATTAGGACATCTGAATCTTCAACGGATGTTAAAACAAATGTCCAATGTTCTGTTAGAAAAGAGATGAGGTCCACCAGGCTACTTGGTGAATCTCAAAAGGTTTTTGCTTGGTCTTATGAGGATCTTCATGGTTTTGATCCTGGTCTTGTTCAACATATTATGAAACTAGCTAGGTAAAAACAAGAACTTGGTAACTTTGCACTGGAAGCACCCTTTCGAGGGGAATTGAAAGATTTCTTAAGGGCTGGAATGTTTTTTTTAGCCCACCCTAAATGGGTCTCAATTTGGGAATCGGCCTCAAGGACCACTGATAATATCAGAACTTGTACTAGTCTTTGAGCTTTCAGGCAAGTGATTATGAGAAATCCCTTTCCCCCTCACAATATGGAAATGTTTTTGCTACAGGTTGTAGAGTCACAGGTAAGACCCTTACTTGACAGTCTGTTTGGTTACAAGAGAATCAAAGTAAAAGGGGCAAATGTTCACAAAAATACTTTCATTACTAATTGCGATACCATGACTTACAAATGCCAAATTTTTAGCTTACTTGATATAGGTACTGCTTTTAAAAAACCTATACACATGACTCTCCATGGATTGGTCACTATCCATCTCTATCTTGATGATCTAATCGTGCATGTCAAGGGACTGATGATTACATCAGATTTCCAAGTGATTGGTCCTTTCCAAATTGATTTTTTCTTGGACACTAACTCTTATATCTTAAAAGATTTACAAGAGCAATTGTTTCCCCACAGCGCTAACAACCCTCGCTTGAAATATTGCGAGGAACAAACATGAAAAGTTCTAGTGTTGTCTGGATTTTGTTGTATACTAGTAGCCTAGCTATGCTTTCAATTTTTTTTTGTGCTTCTTTTACACACTTACAGTACCTTGATTTCTGCCTTCTAAGTTAAGTCTTCTTTCCTTGTTGTTTTTCAATCAAGTCTTTTACTGCTATTGTTTTAATTTCTGCATTATTACTTATGTTACAATTTTTGTCTTTATCATCTTTTAGTGTTTGGTCAAGTTAGAATGTTGGATCAATTCTGCCACACTGACACTCTTGCGAAGCATTGTTAGTCAATAAAAATCAAGCTTACACAGTTGTTATGATGTCTCCTCTGAAGGGCCCTTGAAATTGTTACATATTTCCACTGTTGTCTTACAAGGAATTGGTTATTTCTTGCTTCTTCTTGCCATTTCTTCATCCATTGAGATCTTAAGAGAAAGTCTATAAGTTTTCCTCATTGAAAGTTAAAGAGAATATTACAGTTGAATGATTATGAAAACAGTGTTAAAATCCCTAATAATTAACACTTTTCATCAATTATTCCCAAATTCCCGGTCATCTTTCCATTAAATCCGCCCACTTCCCCCTGTTTCATAATCATCCGAGTTATATATTATTGACCTGTTGTTTTGGTCCATGAAACCATGAGTCCTAAGTTCTAAATTTATTCAAAACAAATTTCTTTGTGAAGTTTCCAGTTTGTTGACAATCAAAAATGTCAACGAAGTTTTTCCCGCAAAGTGTTGCTAACGCCTATTATTATAAAACTAAATAATACTAGTAGGTGGGACCCCCTTGAACTATTGAAGATCAAATTTGTTCATTTTTTATATTGAGATGATGTGTGACACGACTTACATGGTTGATGAGATATTTTTGGTTATTATTTGAGCTTATGAAGTGTTGACTCCTTATGTTACTATAGCCTGTGTTATTCATTAATGTCATTGCTATATGTTCTTATCACACTTGCACAACAAACATGTTAGTAAATATACATGAAAGGGAGTTTGGAGAAAAGAAAAAATACTATCACAAATGAGAAGGGATCTAGTTCTGCAACTTTACTATACCACATGCAAACAATTGGGAAAGAATAAGAAACAATGCAAAAGGATGGAATTTTAACTACCCCATATACTATACTACATGCTAAAAAATCTTAACGATTATGGTTGGATCCTAGCTAACAAGTGATGATTATACGATTTAATTGAGTTATATGTTTAATATGCATATGGTATGAAATGTTGGTGGTACATTTGGCAAGGTGATAGTGCTAATGGTTATGCAATGATTAATTGAATCATGTGATCGATATACATATGGTATATTTGGATAGATTGAATGTCGGTGGCACATTTGACAAGGTAATAGGCATTAATGGTGGTGCAATTTTGTTTGAGTTATATAATAAGGAATTGGATATATGATATGGAAAGTGCATTTGGAAAGTAACATGTGAAAATTCCAACACAAACTTAAATTAATGGTGTTAATTAAGAGTTGGTTGGCATGTATTGATGAGTAAATGAATTGTGGGTGGAGGCGACGTGCATTTAATGCACGCCACCTTTACCCCTCATGTTAGACGGCACCCTAATCGGGCTATTGTTCGATCTTGTTGTTGTGGTTATACTTCAAAATTGTAGCAGGGAGGAACCGCTCAGCCAACTCCTGTTTTAAGGAATTCGATTATAGGTATGTCTTTTTCTGGCCATTCATAATTCTGCCCTAGTTATGAAATGATTACTGGCTTAGGTGTCTGGGTTTGTGTTTTCCTAAGTGTTGCAACTGTGTGAAATTTGGGTTCTTGGAATGAAGAGTGGAGGTTTCTTCCTGTAATAATTTTGAGCTGGTAGAGGTTATTGGTATTCCTGGGTGATAGCTCTATGTTATCCCTACTGGTTTAATTAGAGTATCTTTGTTGGTTTTGATGGGCTATCTTCACACTTTCGTATTGTTGAATCCAGTCTGTGGGCTTTTATGGGGTTTAATGATTGAAGTGTTTGTGTCACCACACATTGTGCATTTGGGCATTAGGTTCTTTTTCACCGCCAAGGGTTGCGCAGTGAGCGATGTTGTTTCTTCTCGGCCCTGTCTTCACCTTCGTGTTGTGGTTGTTTGATCAAAGAGCATGGGGGTTATACCCTGCGTGAATTAACTAACCTTACCAGACCGAACTAGAGCCCTACCCTTCTGTTATGGCCCCCTGTCATGGATTGGTTTCTTGTCCATGGATGAGTCGTGGTTCTTCCTATGTATACACTGTGGACTCAGTGTTTTTCACCACTACAAGAGTGGATCTACCCTCCCTATGTTGGCTATGAAGAAACATTGGCCCTCAAGTCTGAAGATTGATCGAGAAGACCATCCTGGCCTATTGGTCTTACGACTTGGTTATGTTGGATGGTTGTATAATTCTCGACTATTTTTTAGCACAGGCTCACCCAGTTGGTCGTGGGACAGTCGGGTTGGTTAGTATATAGCATTGACATTGTTATAACAATGGTAAACCCTGCATTACCAAATTCATTTTCAAAGTATACAGTCACCTTCCTTATGTTAATAACTCAGTATTTTACAACAATGGAGAATTGTTGTTTGGAACACAGTCACTGGTATTTTCGCACCAAGGATTATTTGAATGTTTAGCTAGAATTGGTGGAAATTCTTGACGTTTCTCATGCATGTCGTGTTGTGTGTTTGCACAATAAATAATGGTTGTGGTAACTGCGGTTTTCTTTTGGGGCTGAACAATTATTGAACCAGATGACTGTGGGAACTATATCCTTATGATTGTTCGATTGTTTAAGCCTGCAATTGCACAACATAGTCGATCACCATTGGACTAAATCGAAGTAATATTGTGTTAGGTTGATGACTCAGCAACGAATTGAGCTTTTTCCGTGACTGTGTGTTTGGTTTCGTAAAATGGAAATATTGCATTGTGTTTTTGGGTGGCTACGCACTATGTATAGTATGGGTTTTACAGAGTTTTAATCATGTTTATTTGTTGCAATCAATCATTTGTTATGAAGGGAATGTTGTCGAGGCCTTGTCATGTTGGATGGGTGGCCCATCTCTTTAAGCCACATTGAATTGTTTTTTTTTTNTAGTGGAAGGATTACATTGCCTGGGCGAGTTACCCTCTGCATAGCTTGTGTCTAAATGGTGGTTGTTGGTTGTGTGTTTGAATATCAATTCGGGTTGCAGTTGATTTTTGTTATCATTAAGCAATAACCATGTTCTTTCCCCCTCATTGTATCATGTTTCGCTCGATACAAACCCCTCACATATCCCAGGACCCTTTTCACCCCCTGCTCATTGATTAACAATAAAACAATTTGTATGGATTGGATTGCATGAGTCCGATATATTGTTGAGCCAAATCTATTTCATATATTTAAGAGTTGTCATGTATGGTTATTTAAAATACTATTTTCTAATCAATCGTGCATGAAAGATGAGTTTTTTCAGTCTAGGTAGCCATGGCCGAGGAAAAAGAGGTAGAGGTAATTGGAACCAAGGCCCAAGAAGGTCGAGGTTCTCCATACATTTTGACGTTTATTCACAAGATCTTGGCCAATTGTTTCATGCCGGATTGTTCAACTGGATTGGGTAGGGAATAGTCCAACCTAGGCCTAAAAGGCCTCCTTTCCAAGCTCTGCAAGCACCCAGTATCCATGTACCTCCTCATGTCTCATTACAACCCGAGGTCCCTGAAAATGATGGATGGCAGGAGATTGTCCACCCGACAATCTCCCAACATTGTGGCTGGCCCAACTTGTCCTTTCCTGATCCTCCGTCAGTTAACCCCATTACACAAGTTTCCCCTGACCACTCACCAGTGAAATCCTCCCATGCTAGCAAGAGATTGAAAACTGAGGCCCACCATCCACTTGATAAAGGAAAATCCATTGCTGCCCCTTTCTCACCCTCCAATGGCTCTGACAGATCCGTGTCTTCCCGGATGCATTTGAGGGACGATTGTTCCCACATGATCAACAAGATTAAGCCTAAAGGCTCTTCACAACCAAAGGAAAATTCAGGGAAATAAAGAGGTGACAACAACAACCAAGGAAGAGTTGCATCGTAGACTGGGAAATATTTGTTTTGAGTTTTATGTTATCTATTGTTTTATGACAGTTGACTTCAAGGGTTTTTGGACAACATGTTTTATTTTGGATATATGAGTATTATTTTTGAAATAATTTCAAATTTCATGAGCTTAAATTGCCAAAAGTGAATACGTTGATGGGAGACACAAGGAGGTGTGTTTTTCTTAACTAATGGTTATGATATGATTGTTATGATTGTTATGAACTAAAGGGAGTCACAAGGGTCCCACCTACTATTTATTATTTATTTATGACCCTTATTATAATTATTACTCTTCCCCCTAACTAAAGTTAGTAGAGTATTTTAATTAACTTAAATAATGAGTTGGTTCAACTACTTCAACCAATTCTAATTTGTTAAAAGCAAAAGGAAAGGGAGGAACAAGAGCACAATAGAAGCATAAGGATGCTAAGGTTTTCTCTTTGATTTTATGTTGAGATAGTTCAGTTTTCATTCATTCATATATTCATCACAAGCCTAATTCTCTTTTATGATAACATGGACTTATTGTAGACAACAATATTCAGGGTTGAATCAAATCATTCAGACACTTGTTTTTCAGAGGTGTTGATCTATCTTTGATAGTCTGTGTAGACTTGTATGCTTGTGAATTAGTTTTCACGACTGATAAAGGTTATTTTGCATAGTTGAGTGGGAATAAATCTATGGCAAGCTGATCTATCTTTTAGAGTTCAGTTTTGGTTTTCTATCAGAGGTCCTTTTGTATGTTCCATCAGGGATGTCTAAGTTTGACTTTGGTCCAAGATTTATGTATGAGATTTTGTAAAGAAAATGAATCTTTGGTGAATTGGAATGAAATAAAGGATTTCTTTCTGTCTCATCTATCTTGATTATCATCTTGGTGTCCTTACTTTTGTTCTTACATTTATTTCAGCAACTATTATATTCAAAAAATTACATAAAAAGTGAATTTCTAGCAAGTTGTTTGTTGATAAAAGACTAGCCTAAGCACTCGTAATTAATTCTTGTGAGTTAGGATGTTATTTTTGTTGGCTATAAACATAGGGTGATACTCCTGTCTACTTTTCTTTAGCCAAGTAAAGTCTGAAAATGCTTGAGTAAGATCATTTCATATCTTTTCCTCAACAGTTCCCATATGGAGCAACAAGGTCATGGGGGATTTTAGAACTAGTTCATAATGATGTGATTGGCCCTCTTTTAGTGCCTTCACTTGGTGGATCCCTATTTTATGCCTCCTTCATATATGATTTTTCCACGAAGACATGGATATATTTCCCGAGGAAGAAAATAAAGGTTTTAAAAAAATTCAAAGAGTTTAAATCTCTTGTAGAAAACTAGACATATAAGAAGATTAAGGTGTTGATAAATGAAAATTGTGGTGAATTATGTGGAAAGGAATTTGATCAGTTATGTGAGCAGTGTGTCATAGCATGCAAAAATACCACACCATATACCCCAAAAACAAATTGATTTTCTAAGAGAATGAACAAAACATTGATGGACAAGGCAAGCAGCATGATTAGTGGTCCTAGGCTCACACAAGAATTTTGGGTGAAGGCAGTTGACACTGCAAAATATCTAGTGAATATGTCTCCTTCATTGGTGCTAGTCGACATGACTCCACATGAGGTGTGTTCTAGTAAGAAGAATTCATTTTCACATCTCAAAATATTTGGCTATGATGCATTTGTGCACATTCCTAAGGAAAAGAGGAGAAAGATGGACAAGAGGGAAGTCAAGTGTATTTTCATTGGATACAAAGAAGGAATGAAAGGATATAAGATATGGGATCTTGCATCAGGAAAACAATGTATAGTCGAGATGTGGTCTTTAGAGAAGTCAGAAAGAAGTCTAAGTCTGAAGTGATGGTTCAAACATAAAAGAATCCAAAGAAGGTGTGGTTTGAACTGAGGAATGAATAAGTTGATTCAGAAGAGTTGACTAAATCATATGAAGGGGTGGAACAATCGACCTCGGTTGTAAGGAGGTTAGAACAAGTGATAAAACTAGTCAAAAGGTATAGTCTTCCTGACTTTAGTTATACATTTGTGTTAACTTCCATTGACGATGAGCCCAAGTCGGTCGAGGAGGCAGTCGACTTAGTAGAGGGAAAAATCTGTAACGACACCATGGTTGAAGAGATGGAATACTTGCATAAAAATGAGACATGGGATTTAATCAAATTACCAAATGGAAGAAAGCTCGTTGGTATAAAGTGGGTATTCAATAAGAAAATGAATGTTGTAGTTCAAGTCGAGAAATTTAAAGACCAATTGGTAGAGAAAGGATATTCCCAAGTCGAAGGAGTCGACTTCGGTGAGATTTTTTCCCATGTTGCAAAATTAACTTCCATTACAGTACTAATGTCTCTGGATGCAACATTTGACCTAGAAATAGAACAAATGGATGTAAAGACAATGTCCTACATGGGGAACTGGAAGAAGAAATCTACATGAAACAACCTAAAGGATTCATAGTAAGGGGAAAGAAAGATTTGGTGTGCAAATTGAAAAGATCCCTTTATGGTCTATATCAATCACCAAGGATGTGGTACCAAAATTTCAACACATATATCCTTAGTTTGATATTTTTGAGAAGAAAAGTTGATCACTGCATATATTCCAAAGAAGAAGCTGGGCATTTCATATATGTAGCATTGTGTATCGACAACATGTTGGTGATTGGAAATAGAATGGATGCAATAAAGGAGGTGAAGAAACAATTATCCTCCAAGTTCGACATGAAGTATCTTGGTGTAGAGAAATTCATTTTGGGAATGGAGATCAAGAGAGATCGAGCAGCTAGAAAATTTTGGTTGAACCATAAGAAGTGTATTGAAACAATCTTGAAACATTTCAACATGAAGGATTTCAAACTTGTGAAGGTGTCAATTCTTGTGGGAGCAAGTCTAACTGTTGAACAATGCCCAAGGACACATGTTAGGAAATATAGGACATGGAAAGTGTTCCCTATGAAAGTTTTGTTGGTAGTCTAATGCATGCGATGGTCGACACTCGACCAAACATTTCCCATGCAATTGGAGTGTCGAGTAGATACATTTCGACACCTAAAAAGGATCATTGGACAGTTGTCAAGAGAGTATTCAGGTATTTGTGTGGCACACAAGACTATGTTATATGCTACCAAGGAGAACATGGAGGTGACAGTGAATTAAATGTACATGTCTTTGTCGACATCGACTAGGTTGGAGATCTATATCGTTGAAGGTCGACTAGTGGATATGTGTTCAAGATGTTTGGTGGAGAAATTAGCTGGATGAGTAAGTGGCAGGAAGTTGTAGTCTTGTCAACAACAGAAGTTGAATACATGGAAACCACTCATGGAAACAAAGAAGTAGTATGGTTGCAAAGGCTGTGTTCAGGAATCAGGTTTAAGCAAAGAGCTATGAAGATAAGTTGTGATAGTAAAAGCACAATATTTCTGGAAAATAACCCAGCTTATCATTTCGAGACTAAGCACATTGATGTACAATACCATTTCGTGAGAGACATGGTGGAAAGAAACAAGGTGTTGCTAGAGAAAGTAGACACGTTGGACAATATAGCAGACTCTTTGACCAAGTATGTGAGTGCTTTGAAGTTCTCTTGGTGTAGATAGGAAATGGGAATTTCTACCTTGGGTCTATGAATGAGAGTTTAGAAATATCTTGATTTCAGCAGAGAAGACAACAAGTGGGAGAATGTTGGGTTGTTATATTCTTTACAGTGAAATTCGAAGGTCGAGGTGGATCGACTAGGTAAAGTCGAAGTCGAAGAAATCGACAACAAGTCGAAGGTAGAGGTGGATCGACCGATTGAAGTCTAAGTCGAATAAATCAACAACAAGTCGAAGAGGTCAACTGAAAATAGGCTGACAAGAGGGTGCATGGAAATTGACCGAAGACCAAATGGAGGTCGACTGGTAAACCAACTTAGAGTCGACTGTAACAGAATCCCGATATTCAATGGATTTGTAGCCAATTATTTGTGATTATCAGTAACCATTTTTGGGAACCTTTCTTTAGGATTTTACCTACTGTAAAGATTAAAAATAAGGTGTGTTGTAATGATGTAAAAGCTATTCTTTAGAGAAATTATTTTAGAGGTTGATGGTCATGTAGATGTACACCAAATTGGCTATAGGGTTGTTCATGTGTAAATCAAGAAGGTATGATGTCAATTGTGTCTTGGGTGTAGACCAAGGTTAGACATGTAACCTTTTATTCTGAAGGAATAAGACAACAAGAGAGAAAAACGCTCAAGCAATGTTGGTTTTCCCATTTGGGTTTGTAGGGTAAAATTTATGTGTATTGTGTGTTTTCTTTGTCATTTAACTTTTTTATTAAATATTTCTTCCTCTCTTATGCTAATTTTAGTGTGGAAGTGTTCCTCATTTCCTAACAAGAAGTGGGACATTGAGTAGTCGAAACGTGGTGATAATTTTCTCATGACAGATTTCAACGACATCATTACTAAGTCAATTTTTTCCTAATTTTCTATTATGATCCCATTTCAAAAATCTTGTGGTCATTTTTCATATAATGGCATTGATCTAATAGGATTGTGGTAACTCTATCAAAATATAACTTCCCCTGAATCTAACCACCCTAAAAAATGTGCTCTAATCACTCAATAATCACTTCTAACCACCCACATGTGTGAGAATAATCATCCAAAAGGAAAATGTTCCCTCCATTAATGGTCCAAGTAGCACATGATGATGATGTGGAGTCCCTTTCATCATCCAATACACTTCCATGGATCCCAAAGTAGTGACACATATCCCAAGGCAAATGGCACAAATCTTAATGTTAGTGGATATTAACAAATATGAGTACATGGATCCAAATTTAACATCATGGATCCCAATGCAATGCCACAGATCTCGAGGCATGGTACACATTTCCCAAGGTGTATGATACCTCATATACATGTACACAATTCCCAATGCAGGGCGCTCACTCATGGAAGTAGTTCTAACTTTATTACAATCCATTAGGTGATGCACATCTTATGTTTATCTTCTAGCAACAATATAGTAATGGTTAATTTTAAAAATTTCCTAAATTTACCATGGAAGGACACTTTTAACTCTTTATTAGATGTTAAAAAAACTAAAACAAGTAATATTTCTTAGATACCCAAGTTATATGTAGGTGAAAAGGTGAATAATTGGTGTAAAGTGAAAGGGAATGTCATGTAATGACCCTTAAAGCCTCATATGATGATATAGGTCCCCTTTTCAGGTCCAACTGGCTTTCAAGAAAAAGGAATATTCATTGTTTGTATATGCAATCCTTCTATAAGGGATATTTTTCTTAGAGTTACCACCATGGATATTTATTTATTTCCCCTTTATTTGTGTTTATATGTTCATTTTATTGAACAAGCCCCTTTTCTTTAGATATTCATAGACAACCATGGGACTGGGGGTATTGGCATTTTTAATGAGGTGGCATAGCTCCAACCTTATTTCGTATTTTTTTTTTCTTTTTCACTCTTCACCTCTATCCTTTTTGGATTTATTTGACTTTGGATTACATTATTTTTAATTTTACTTTGGTTAGACCTTGTTGAATGACATTTGATAAGTCAAACAAGAACAAGGAAATATCAATTTTTGTGGACGAGATGGAAATGAGAGGGAAAAAATGTCAAGGTGTTATGTATGGCTAGGATATGGAAATATACACCCACTTGAACACTAGGAGTATGACCTAACTGAAAATGAGACAAAAAATTAAATTTTTGTTGTTACGAAGTTGTTATTAGATAACACTTGAACGTTCACCATTTTCATGACTAACTTAGAAGTTATGGAACCATTTATGAATTACCATAAATGCACTAGGAACATAATACAACATGTGAAGTATTGCATCTTAAACCAAGGTAGCCTAACCATGTATAATGAAAGCATAATATACCAAGTACATATGTCATCTGAGGTATGAAGCCAGATATAATCAATACACCAAGGTTGAGGTGGTTGAGTGGAAAATATTTAATCATCATGCAACTAAAGGAGAATAATGAGAGAATCTGCATTTGAATGGCATGATCAACCAATCTCATGCGAGCTGAAACACACCCCCTGATTGATTGGGTGGCTCTAGAACGGTTACCCCTGAAGGGGAAACAGGTTGAAAACACATACCAAGTATGTTCATGACACTAAAGAGAGATAGAAATTCCTAATTCTATGGGGAACATAATGCATTATTCATCGTCGAGTGAGGATACCATGAACAAATTGCTCAAGTTCTATCGAAATTTATTCAAGTAAATTGATTTCTTTAACTATTTCAAAGATCACTGGGAACCACAACTAAGTGAGGAAATTTGGCTTTGTGATTGTTCATTATTGTTGGTGATTTGGCCATTGTTATTTCTTATAATGATATGTTATATTAAATGATACTATCATGTTGGTCAAAGCATCTACAAAATTTTCACATTCAAAGGATGAAATAAAATTTTCCATTGATTCATACCATAATCACATCAAACAATAGTTCCTTATAGAGGCGATTGTTCAATGATAATTCTATGTTTTTATGTGTAGATAATTTATGTAAAAATAAATAAAACAATAATATATTAATCATAGTGTTATACATATTGTAAAATATATTACCAATTTTATGTTGGCATTACATTAGGTCCACAATACATCTTCCCACATAATGGATTGGATTATTGGGGAATTTACAATGCAAGTACATTCCTACTATTGGTTCATTGTATTCGTGAAAAACAAATGCATCATAATTTTGTAGCATACCATATATGAAAAACATCATGGGTGAAAGCACTTAACATCCTGAACATATATGTCCTTTATGAACCTATGAAACCTAACATTATGAACATCAAGTCTCAATTTGGACAACCATATATGTTCTACACTATGTGATATCCTAGATCGAAGATCACCTTTTGTGATTGCTCGGATGCAAAGAGGGGAAATCTACGCAAACATGTTGTGAAGGTATATATGTACATTAACGTAGAATTCCATTATATTCCCCCCGATTTACCACTCATGGCTCTTGTGATGGAACCGACATTATTATCAAAAATTTGTTAAATCACTAACATTATTACCACCACACTATCCATTTTCACCACTCATTAATAATCAACTATGACAATTTTTAATGTGAGTGCAATGTCACACTAGTTGGAAAAAGGGATGAAAAGGAAAACCATAATCTCATAGATGAATGCACTAAGTAGTCAAAAATTGAGGAGCTCAACAAGGCTATTGATCACTATGTTGGGTGCCAGTTTTGACTCTCTTTTAACCTTTCTAATCAATCCATTCACCTTCACTTTTGACCAAAAACTCTCCTTTTTGTCCATTTTCACTATCATAATGGCATAATGAACATGATAAATGGAATACATTGTTTTTGAATGAAATCTCCTTTTTTTGGTTAATAAGCATTGTTGAATTTCATTTTATTCACTAAATTACCAAAATTGCATATATTACAAAATCAATTCATGTAATACGTCCAAGCTCAGCATGGTTGTTCTCCATCAAGATTAGATCCGACACTTGGAAACTTCTCATGGATATCCTGATATGGTGAGATTTCCATTTTTCCACCTTCAAGCAGTTTTCCACCTCATGGTCAACACTTAGTTAGCTCAAAAACAAGATCAAAAAAATATACATAATACAGTTGGAAAACCTACGATCATGTTCCTATAATATAGGGTTCGAAGCTGAAGGAGATTGAACCAATGTTCCACTTAGAGAATCAAGGATACATCACAAGAAATCATGGATCTCCTATCCCTCATGCTCAATACAAGATATGGTTGTAACTTCTGCACATATCTAGTAACATACTGTTATTCTGAGTACACTTGACTTTCCTATGTAATAATTTATAAAATCAAAGTCAAACAATGTAAGAAGTTAGTGATGAAATCAATATTACTCCTAAGAGAGTTATTTTGTAACCTGTAACTTTTACCAACTGCTGAATACAAATAATTTTATGATCCATTCATGGTGTTAGTGATTTCTTAGTGTTCTGAGTTTACTTGGCAGCATATCCCAGGAGGGCCCTCGGGTATGTGATGTGTCTTTATTTTAGATATTTTCAGTAGAATTAATTTGTTCTGTAATGTCCTTTCTTTTCTATAATTTCCTGTAATCAAAATTAAATTTATGTAATCATGGGTAATTCCTGCAATCTCCCGCAATTATAGGAAATTCCTGTCAATTTCTGTAATCATGGGTAATTCTTGTAATTATTGTAATTCTACAGTTACAAGTAGGATATTATAGTGAATGAATTTCAATCGAAGTCCATTTTCACAAGCAAGGTTATTTATCTATCTAGTCTTGGAGAATAAAATGTTTGATGAAGAATCTCACATAGGAGGAAGAAGATCAGGTGGGGAAATTGAAAGAGGACCAGGAGCAAGGGGGAAACGAGAGAGAAGAATATTTGGAGAATGGGAAAGAATACCATAAGGAGGAGAAGAAAGAGAAAGAGGACCAAATGATGAAAGGGAGAGGGTAGGAGATGAATAAGAAGAAAGAGAAGTCACTTTTGGTTTTCCTATCCTAAACATGTCTGCAATATTTGGTAATGATTTAAAAATGAAAAACATTGCACCTTCAATTCTACCTAATTTCCATGGTATGGAATTTGAATACCTTGATTCATTCCTCTTTGAATTTGATATTTTATGTCATACATATGGATATAGTGATGATACTCACAAGCTTCGATTTTTTTCTTCCACTTTGAAGGGAACTCCCTTAAAATGGTTTATGGGATTAGGAGAAAGTAACATTGGATATTGGGACACCATGACGAAAATCATCCTTAATAAATACCAAGATTATTGTAAGCATTAGGATTCTAAATAGGACATTTTCATAATGGTTCGGCAAGAGGATGAGAATTTAGAGGACTATTTGGAGAGGTTTTTATACAATTTGCAGAATTCAAAACATAGTTATTTAGATTTTGATATTAATCATACTATAATTTAAAAAGGAATTCAAGATGAATATATTGATGTTCTTAACCTCATGGGATATGGGGATATTTCATATATACCATTTGATAAAATTTATGAGATATGTAGGAATTATTCTAGAGGCAAAGCTAAGGCTGGAAGAGGATAGAGGGATATTCTTTTGAAAGTCACTAAATTAGCAACAAGGAGTATTAGTAGGGATAAAATTGGTATCTTCTTAGAAAAATTCAAAATTGATCTTCTTGCCACACTTGTTCTCAATTTGATGCTTTTAATGATAAGAAACAATAGGAATATGAAACAAAATCCTTAGCCATTTTTTGTTCTAACTATAGAAAGAAACATCCTAAAAATAAGTGTCCACTAAATAACATTCAAATTTGTGGGATTTGTGCATAAAATAATGAAACAAAAAATTCCCCTTCATTGCCTAAATTGAAATCAAATTACAAGGGATACAGTGAGGTAGCATAAACACTTTGCAATATTGCACCAAGCGACCTTGGCAGCCATGACCAATAGGTATGCCTCAAGATCCTTCTCATCAATTTTATGGATTTTCTAATCAAAATTCTGCCAAAACAAATTGGAATACTCCCATGCCATGGCAACAATTATCTCCCCCCAAAAATCATAATAAACCTTATCAACAAACCTAGAGAGAAACCACTTATTAAAATCAACCACATTATAATTCTCACCCTCAATATCAACCACCATAATTTGTTCCACAAGAACAATTTTTCCCACAACATCAACAATACCAATCATTCCCATAGTATCCTACAACTGTACATCAACCATTTCCATCCCTTCCATCACAACCTCAACTAACTCAGCCACTACCATTACAACTTTCGTCCAATCAACAATCCCGTAGACCTACACAAATTCATGCTCACCCAATGGAAAATCCCAACAATCAAAAGGATAAAGTTGTTTACAATGTTGATGTAAACACTTTTCCTACTTATCCCATCTCCCCTGTGCAATTATAGGAAATTTCAGTGCAACTACATGAATGTTTTTCACAATTAAAGGAATGTCTTGCACGATTACATGAAATTTTGCACAGTTACAGGAAATTCCTGCACTATTACAGGAAATTAATCTATGTTCTGGGAAGGTTGTAAATAAAAAATCACTCATTATAATTGAGGAAGAAAAGGAGGAAAATCTTGATCAACTTGGAAAAAATAAAAATCCAATAAGATAATATGTTTCCCTACATGAAAAGCCTCAATCCTCTAGGACAACACCTTTCCCTGAAAGGTTAATCATAAAAAAATATGAAAAACTAGAAATTTCACCTTAATTTGAACTTTTGAATGAATTGAAAAATATCGAAATTAAAATTCCTTTACTACAGTCCATAAAAGACATACCAATCTATGCCAAAACAACAAGGGAATTGTGCATTAAAAAGACTGGAAGAAAAATATAAGATTTGCAAACAATATGAGTAATTGGGAAATTAGCTACTTTAATGACCACTAAAGTCATTTCATAAAAGTATGTTAATCCTAGGATACCCATACTAACAATTTTCTTCAACAAATTTTATATCCCAAACACTCTCATTGACTTAGGTGCAACAATAAATATCATGACGATGGAGACTATGCAAAACTTACAAATTGGAAAGCTTCGACCAACCCCCATAGTCTTAGAACTAGTAGATAGATTAAAGATTAAATTTGAGGAAGAAATCGAAGACATCATTGTTTCCCTCGACTCTTGGGAGTACCCAATAGACTTTATGATCCTCC
Source organism: Picea sitchensis (assembly GCA_010110895.2). NCBI lineage: Eukaryota > Viridiplantae > Streptophyta > Pinopsida > Pinales > Pinaceae > Picea > Picea sitchensis. The sequence goes on from SNQJ01S0112848.1 coordinate 23,473, forward strand.
AACCCAAATCTAATTTGGGTGGACATCCTTTAATTTTGGGGAGAATGTGTTTGGAAACATATGATGCATTCATCAATTGTAGATCCAAAAACATGACAATCAAAACAATGTTGAAATAAAAGACACCACATTGTACCCCCCTTCCAAATCAGTAAATGAATTAGAGCACTTGAAATGGCTAGATGATACAAATATGAATGAAAAAATAATTCATCCTCTTATGGCCACTACACAAGTTTTAAATCTTAAGGAAAATACAGATGAAAATTAGCTCAATCATTTCCTTTCTCATCATGATTTTCCTCTGTATTTTAGGGGGTAGTCAATAAATTATGAATCATTGTTGATGTTCAGATCGGTCAAAGTCTCAATAACAATCTCATGAGGATAGAATACCCCTATGTTTTTAAAGAGGTGGTACTCCTCTACAATTTTATGAAATATATAGTTGTTGTTCTTGGATTGTACTATCAAATGGGAGAATGCTAAACAACGAACCCAAAATATTTATTTCTTTAACTTTTATATAAAATGGTTCTTAATAACCAAATTTCTCCTTGAATGCAACATTTTCTTGGAAATGGACCAAACAACTTCTTTACAGTAAAAAGATAAAGAAATGATTCAATATCAAAATAATATATACACTCAACTTCATTATAACATCCCTCTGAAACACATCCAAGAAGAAGATACAACCATATTTTCTCACAAGAAAAAGAGTAAAATGGTGTTGATCATTTCAAAGAATTTTAGGTGAGTGTTGCATTCAAAACTGAAAAATAATTTGATGGACATACTCCAAAAATATCATAGTCAAAAATCCCAAAGTCTAAGAAATCATTAAAGTTATAACCTGAAATAGTTCTATGTGGATTTTAATACATAAAAGGTATTCCACATTACAAAACATTTCAGTAAATCAATTGGCTAGTGCTCAGAAATAAAGCCTGCCAAATGCAAGGACTAAACCTCCATGAATCAATTAGACAACCCTGGCTTACATTTACCATTCATGTATATGGCTATAAAATACTCTTATTGGTATTTTAGGTATAATCCTGGAAGAATAAAATAAAAACACTCAAAAACTCATCCTTATGCTCAGTTCAAAAATACAAACATAAAGCCTTGAGAGAAATCGTGTAGAAGAAGAACAAAAAGGAAGAAAATGGATACTTTTATTTGCCAATGAGACAATTGGTTGTGTACTGAAGGATGAAAAATACTATTCTGATCATCTAACCTCTTCTTTGATGGTTCTCTCTTTCTTTTAAATTTTCTCCCCATGCTTCTTTGAAATGCTTTGCCCTAGTAGTTAGGGTTTTTATTCTTATATAAGTTCCCACATGCTTTGTCTTTTTGGAATAAAGAGTTAATCATTTTAGTTAATTATTTATGGAATTTTTATTAAATAATTTAGGTCATTGAAATTTTTCCCTCCAAGTGGGACCCACTTCATCCTTTTACAAAAGTTATTTAATAGATTTGTATTCCAAAATATGAAGTTGAATACTTGAAAAATGTCGACTGTCTTTTAATTTTATAATCCTGATAAGTTACTTATCATCCATGGAAACCATTCTAGAAATAATCTTCATTATTCCATCTTTCCAATGAGTCCTCTTTAGATAAATTTGGAGGTTTGGATCTCAACTCATAGCCTCTAGAAGACAAGGTTCCAAATAAATTTCCCAGCAAGTCATGAAAAGTGAGCTGAATTTTCTTTTAATTTATGGAAAATTATGTCTTAATTCAGTCATTAAAGCCTATCCCATTATCTTCCTTTTCAAATTACCTTTCCAATGAGGTCTCGTTTTTCCCAAACAGACGTTTGAATCAATATTTATGAGCTCTAGAAGATCGTTGCTCAACAATCGTTGATCTGGTTCGTGGATCAATCTTATCCCTTGATTTAATTTTATCTTTTTTAGTCCCACATGAATTATGGGGGGTGAATAATTTAGTGTTTATAATTAAAATTCCTTCCTTATCATTCATGTGTGAAATAAAAAAGCTCATGGAGGTCCTAGTGTATCTATCGTGCCTTAGAAAAATTCATGACTTATTAATATTTTGGTCACCCAGTCACCACCCAATCATCGCTCAGTCGCTACCTAATCAACACCTATTCACTTCCATGTGTATCAATGTAATAGGATTCCACGTGTCTCAGTGTATTAGGTTGCCATGTGTCTCAGTGTAATAGGTTAAATCTTGGATAGGAATTAAACTTTGGAAAATATACTAAGTAATGGAGAGTATGGTAGAATAGGATGAGAGGGGAGATGTGGCGGGGTAGTGGAGTGTGGTAGGGTAGGAGGGAGTGGAGTGGAGTGTGGTGGGGCAAGAGGTATGGTGGGGTAGGAGGGATAGGAGGGAGTGGAGTGGAGTGAGGAATGGGTTTGTGGGTATGGGAGAGGAATCAAGAGGAGAAGGGGCCCATGGGTATGGGATAAGGTAAGACAAGGGAGAAGAGGATATGAGAGAATGAAAATGAGACTAAGTATAAGAGAGACAAAGTATGAGATAAGAGAGAATGACACTAAGTACGAGAATATGAGATGAAGGGAATATCAAAGAATATGAGATGAATGATAATATGAGAGGACATGAGATGAAGGGAATATGAAAGAATGAGAATGAGACTAAGTGTAAGAGAGGAATATTAGTATGGAGAGAGTAATGAGTTTTGTTGCACATGGAAGAAGTTCCCTTCATAGAAGATCGGGTGGTTGGACAAAACCATGAGTGTCTCAAGCATACAAACTCAGATTTTGATTTCGTAAAATGCATGACGAATCTGAGACTAAGGACTACGCTTTGAACTGATGATTATTCAAAATTTCCTTCTACTGATATCATTTTTTTATTATTCCATATAGCAGAAAATACAAGTGATCACAATTTAGTATCAACAATAAGCTCCAATTGTGGGATAGTGACCCCCTGAGGGTTATTCAAAACACCATAATCGTACCAGTTGCCTTCTCCATTTGGATATGGAGTCATCTTCAAACATTCTCTCCATCTAGAAACCACTTATTATGAAAAACTTTGACTGAAAGAACAAAACATATACATGAGAAAACAAAAGTCTTCCTATCCTAGGTTACTTAGAGAGATAGGAGAAAACAAAATGCTATCTTGAGAGATAGCATTTTCAGATTCTGCTTGGCTAAATAAAAATAGACGGGAATGTCACCCTATGTTTATAGCCATCAAAAATAATATCCTAACTCACAAGTATTGATTACAAGTGCTTAGGCTAGTCTTTTTATAAATAAAATCTTGCTGGAAAATTCATTGTTTATATGAGTTTCTGAATATAACAGTTGCTGAAATAAATGTAGATACAAAATTAAAGACACCAAGATGATAATCAAGACAGATGAGACATAAAGAAATCCTTTATTTCATTCCAATTCATGAAAGAGTCATTCTCTTTACAAAATTTCATGAAGAATTTTTGGACCAAAGTCAAACTTAGACGTCCCCGATGAAACATACAAAAGGACCTCGCTATCTTGAGAGATAGCATTTTCAGATTCTGCTTGGAAAGAGAAAAATAGACAGGAATGTCATACCATGTCATATACCAAATACAAAAATATGTATTCTAACTCACAAGTATTAATCATAAGTGCTTAGGCTAGTCTTTATAAATAAAATCTTGATTGAAAAATTCATTGTTTATATTGAGTTTCAATAGTTGCTGAAATAAATGTAGATACAAAATTAAAGACACCAAGATGATAATCAAGACAAGATGAGACATAAGAAATCCTTTATTCATCCAATTCATGAAAGAGTCATTCTCTTTACAAAAATTCATGAAGAATTTTTTGGACCAAAGTCAAACTTATAGAGACGTCCTTTGTATGAAACATACAAAAGGACTCAAAAAAAATCAAAAACTCCAACTCTAAAAGCTAGATCAATCCTGCTACGATTGAGCCTCTCACTGACTTGACACAGCCTTGTCACCATGAAAACTAATTCACAAATAGACAAGTCTACAATGCACTATCAAAGATAGATCAACACCTCTCAAAAACAAGTGTCTCAATGATGTAATTAACCCCTAAATCTTGTTGTCTACAATAATACCCTGCTATCATAAAAAAGAATTAGGCTTATGATCAATTAAGGAATGAATGAAAACTTAACTATCTCAACACAAACTCAAAGAGAAAACCTTAGTATGCTTCTCCTTCTATCCTCCCCCTATTCCTCCCTTTCCTTTTTCCTTTAAGCAAATTAGAATTGGTTGAAGTAGTTGAACTACTTCATTAGTTAAGTTAACTAAAAACTCAACCAACTTTTTAGTTAAGGGGGAAAAGTAATAAATCATCATAAGGGTTTTAAATAAATAATAACTAGTAGGTGGGACCCCTTGTGACTCCCTTTAGTTATTAACAATCATAACATAACTAGTTAATTAAACAAAACACCCCTCCTCGTGACTCCCATCATCACATTCATATTTGACAATTTATCTCATTGATATTTGAAATTATTTTCAAAAATATATTACTCACATATCCAAAGAAAACATGTTGTCCAAAACTTCTGAAGTCATCGGTTATCAACAATAAATAAAAGAAAACTCAAAAACCATATTTTCCACTCTTAGATGCAATATTTCCTTGGTTGTTTTTGTTGAAATAATATAACTGCGAAGAGCATTCTTATTATTATTGTTATTTTATTATTAGGATTAAATCCCCATTGTGGATTAATCATGTTGGTAATTGTATTAGGACCAAATCCCCTTTTGTGGATTGGTCATCGGACAATTGTAATAGGGAGAATAAGAAGTCGGCCCCAACATTTATTATTGAAGACCCATAATTAATTAAAGGTGGGTTTACCCACCCAGAGTGAGAGGTCGGCCCTGCCAGTGAAACCCTTTCACACGTGCCAGACTTGTATATATAGGAGGCTAGCGCCTCACTTTAATCACATAACTCACTTGCTCATTCTCTTATGAGGCAAGCTGCAATTACTAGTTGGAGAGAGGAGAAGAAGAGTGGTGCAT
>SNQJ01S0112849.1:18643-42494 GCA_010110895.2 Picea sitchensis
CAAAGGAGAGAGGGAGAAGAGTGACACATCTTTTGGAGAGGACTATTTGTATTGGTTTGAGTTATCTCTTGAACATTGTATTGGCAATTTATGATAAGGAAGTTTTTACTGGGTTTTCTTCCCCTAGAGGGTTTCCCAGGATAAATGCTGTGTCTCTTGTGAATGTGTATTTCTCAGTGATCTTATTCTTATGATGCTCTTATCTATTGAAATGTAAAGAACTATAATAATGGCATAAACATTAACACTCTCAACACATTGGAGGCATAATACATTTCTGCATGTTCTGCCAGCTGCAAAGCTATATGGATTTGAAAGTTGCTGACCGGTCTATTTGACCTAGAGATAGAAGCAACCACGATCCTATGTGACAACAAGAGCTGCATAAAGATGACAAATAATCCTGTATTCCACGAAAGGTCGAAGCACATAGAGATCCGATATCATTTCATCCGTGACATGGTGCAAAGAGGAACCTTAAAGCTCCAGTACATTAGCACGGATGAACATGTTGCTGATATGTTGACCAAACCTCTATCTTGTGTAAAGTTTGAGCACTTTTGAGATAATCTTGGTATAGTTCGAAAGGACCTTCCTCGAAAGGGGGAGTAGTTGCTGTGATGAGACATCTCTTGCTTCCAGCCTCATTGCTGTGACGTAAAGCAAGATGATGTGATGAGACTAGAACTGTGCTTCCGGCTTGACAACTGTGACGTAAAGCCAATCTTGTATCCTTCTTCTAGCTTGATTGCTGTGACGTAAAGCAGGACTAGTATCTTGCTTCCAGCTTTATTTCCATGACGTAAAGCATGACGATGATATGAGACTAGTACTGTGCTTTCGGCTTGACAGCTGTGACGTAAATCCATTCTAGTATCTTGCTTCCAGCTTAAGTGCTGTGACGTAAAACAAGACGATGTGATGAGACTAGTACTGTGCTTCCGACTCGACAACTGTGACATAAAGCCAATCTAGTATCTTGCTTCCAACTTAAGTGCTGTGACGTAAAGCAAGACGATGTGATGAGACTAGTATTGTGCTTCCGGCTTGACAACTGTGACGTAAAGACAATCTAGTATCTTGCTTCCAACTTAAGTGATATGACATAAACAAGATGTTGAGATGAGACTAGTATTGTGCTTCTGGCTTAACAACTGTGACGTAAAGACAATCTAGTATCTTGCTTCGAACTTAAGTGCTATGACATAAACAAGACGTTGAGATGAGACTAGTACTGTGCTTCTAGCTTGAAAAGCTATGACATAAATCCAGTCTAGTATCTTGCTTCCAGCTTGATTGCTGTGACGTAAAACAAGACGAGTATTGAGCTTCCAACTTGACAGCTGTGACGTAAAGCCAATCCTGTATTATGATGAGCCAGCCTTGTGCTGTGATGATGATGATGTATCGGTTTTATACTAATACATATTGATGAAGATGATGATTGCATTCCTTTGAGAATGACGATGGTGCCGATGAAGAATACTTCCGATGATTTATAGATACACTAGTCAGTGTTCCAAGATGATATTGATGATGCTGTCCTCTCACCCACTGGATCCTGTTGATGATGTTGTCCTCTCTCTCTCGCATGATGCTGTTGAAGAAGACCCTTCTTGTTAAGGGGGAGTGTTAAAATAATGTAACTGCAAAGTGTATTCTTATTATTATTTGATATATTATTCATTGGATCAATCCCCATTGTGGATTGATCATGTCGGATGTTGTATAAGGACCAAATCCCCTTTTGTGGATTGGTCATAATGTAATTGTAAAAGGAAAAAGAAGAAGTCGGCTCCATAATATATCAAGAGGCCNATATAATAAAGGTGGTTATAACCACCTAGTTTGAGAAGTCATCCCTGCCAGTGAAGAGACACTTCACACGTGCCATATTTGTATAAATAAGGAGGCTAGCGCCTCACTTAGACACACACCTTACTTGCTCATTGAGAGACAAGTTTTAGAACTGCAGTTGGAGAAGAAGGAGAGAGAGTGGCACATCTTTTGGGAGAGGATCTTCTGCATTAGTTTAAGTTATCTCTTGGCATTGTATTGGCTATCTATAATAAGGAAGTTTTGTTGGGTTTTCTTCCCCTAGAGGGTTTCCCAGGATAAATGTTGTGTCTCTTGTGATTGTGTATTTCTCAGTGATCTTGTCTTATGTTGCTGTTATCTATTGAAATGCAAAGAACTATAATAATGGATTAAACATTAACAAGGGTTTCTATAATAATAAAGTGTGGGTTTATTCTACATTGTTATTGGATTCATTGTGGTGATTTATTATTCATGTCTTTGATACTTAACAAATTGTATCAAAGCATTTTCTTTGGCCACAGAAAAGGGGGATTTTTATTTTTAGTTTTGCAAGGTTTCAAAAGAAAAAGAAAAAGAGGGTCGTGAAACTTCAGACACTTCATGTAGATTTATGTTCATAATTTGGTGAAACTGGTTGTATATCTGATTTCCTCTAGAAAAAACAACCTATTTAAAAAAAAAAAATCGTTTGAAATAGTGTCTGGGAAGTAAATTTATCAGCATTTTAAAATCTATAAATTGTCAAGTTTTTTCTATGGATGCCCGCACGATTTTTTTTATTTCTGTAGAAAATGGTGTCAAATTTTCCCAAACAAACTATAGATCTAAGTTCCTCTTGAAAAAGTTTCCCATTTCAAAAAAAAAATCAACTGAATCGGAGTTCCGAAAGTGAAGATATAGCTAATTTAAAAACGATGATATTTAGGGTTTCTTCAGGATAGTTGCGAGGGACTGCAGAGCTCATAACGTTTGATCGGGTGCTCAGATTGTTACTAGATCAGTTCCATTGGATAGAGGATTTTTAAAGCTTTATTTTGATATATTATATATGGTGTTTCCAATGGATATTCACTTTCAACTCCTCATGGACCCACGACGAGATATGGAAGCCATCAAGGACACTCTGCAAAACATCAAGGAAAATTGTGGAAATATTCAAGAGACCTTAGCTAAAATGTAGGAGGGATTTATTATGCAGGCCATCATGGACGAATATAATCAAGAAACATATGCTTGGTCTGCTTGGGAGGATGAATGTGATGATTGATATATGGATAGTTGTCATTTCTGGGATGACAACTACTTTCATATTCTATTTGAGGACTCTACTCCACCTTATGTAGAGCGCATATTGGAGAGTATACAATATCCTTCAAGGCATATTCTTCTTCCTTTTTATTATTCTCCAATACAAGTGGATGCTTTTTTGGACGGTTCTACATATTTGGATCGACATGACCAATGTCAATCTTTGGAGCATCATTTTTAGCTGGCTATTGAGTTCAAATATCTTCATCATGGAGTTCACATGAGCACTTGGACATGGGACTCAAGTTTCCAATGACGATTGGAATACTTCATTATGGTGGCTAACACTTCTACATGGGACCCTAGTTTTCCAACCTTCTTCAACATTTTGGTCCACACTTATCCATGGGACCCTAGTATATGGTTTTACTTCCCCTTAACAAGCGTTGATGGGAGGTACCCAAGGAGAATAATAGTAGATAAGTATTGTTATGTATAAATGCCACTTTTAATAAATAATTCCTAATGTGAATGCAATAAATGTAATGGGAATTACTAGAAGGATCCCCTTCTAGAAGGTTCCTCCTCTATTAGGTGGTTGGTAGCATTATATAAAGGGGTTCAAGCAATGTAATGGGAAAGTAAAAAAGTATTGTATTTGGACTGGTAGATCTTTAAGAGGTTTCCTCCTCGAAGAGGCAAGTGAACATGAGTGAATCCCTTCCATAATAGGATCTATTGTACGATGTCTCCCTACCCTAAGGGTTTCTATAATAATACAGTGTGGGTTTCTTCTACATTGTTATTGGATTCATTGTGGTGATTTATTATTTAGATCTTTGGTACTTAACATAAGCTTAGGAATAAAAGTTGCATACAATATGGTAAGAAGGCCTCTCAACCTAGACCATACAACATAGGTGTTAACCCTACTCCTTTTCCAACCTTACACAAGGGTGATGCAAACATAGAATTGGATATTGACTTGACTAAAATCAGTATTCCTATTCCTCTTGTTGAACTCACTAAGGTTCCTTCACAAAAGGATAAGTTTAAATAGTTCTTTGATATTCAAGATGAGCCTGAGGATCCTCTTGTAATCCTTCAAGCCTTGCACCATGACAATAAAAATGGAGGGCATGCACCTTTCTTCATTACCTTAATGGTAGACACTCTTCTTCTTCACAATTGTATGCTTGATTCTAGGTCTTCTACTACTGCTATGGCGAATCAACTTGGTCTAAAAATTACAAGGCTTTATAGAAATGTGTGTGGTATTTATTCAAGGGCTATTCCTGTTTATGGCCTCATTAAGGATATGAAGGTTAGATTAGCTACTTATCTAGATATATCCCTCTTGATGGATGTTGTGGTTATAAATGTCCCCGATGTTTGGGGAATGTTATTGTCTAGGAAGTGGGATGCAACAGTGGGTGGTAGTTTCCAAATGGACTTGTCCTATGCTACTATTCCAACTCCCGATGGAGATTTTGTTACCCTCTATAGAGAACTTGTTGTGAGATACCAGGTTGAATATCCTCAAAATCCTATGAATGAATTGATGTATCTAGATTAAGGGATTGGTAACTTGTGTGTCTTAGTAAATTCTATATCCCAATAAGAAGAGTGCAAAGGAGATAACAATGTTTGGAATGCGGAATTTGATGATGCTCACTCTAATTCAAGTTTTGGCATTGGGTTTGTCCTTATATCTCCCTTGCCTGCTGCTACACTCTTTTCCTATAGGCTTGTATTTGGTTGTACAAACAACATTGTTGAATATGAAGCCTTGACTATAGGATTGCATTTGTCTCTTGATAGGAATATTAAGTGCCTCAAATTCATAGGGGATTTTGACTTAGTTGTCTCTCAAATAAAAAATAAGTTTGTTGCTAAGAATGAAAGATTTAGAAGATATAGGAATTTGATCCTAGATATTGTAGAACTCTTTGACACCTTTTCAACTGAAGTTGTCCCAAGAGATAAAAACACTGTCATTGATGCCCTATATGTGTCCGCATCCACTTTACAACCCTATGAGGAAATGCTTCGTGGTCAATGAAAAGCAAAAGTGATTTTTAGACCATATGTACCTAATAACCTTGAACATTGACAAGTTTTCAATGATGATGCCCAAATTATTTGTTTCTTACATAATCAACAAGAAATTTTTGATAGCCACATCAATTTCTTAGTTGAATCCATGAACCTAAAAGTTGAAGATTTTCCAAAGAATTCTCTTCCCAAGGGAGTAGTTCCTCTAGAACGAATGTTTGATAGACATTATATGTATAAGAGAAAACATGTTGATGACCAAATTGACAAAGTTATTGAATTAAATATTGGTTTAGAAAATATTCCTAGGATGATTAAGATAGGAAAATGGGCCACTCCTACTGAAAGAAAAAGCACAATAAATCTTATTCGAGAATATAAATACGTTTTTTCTTGGTCTTATGATGATTTAAAGGATTACAAGGGAAACATTATCCAACATGCCATTCCTCTTAAGGAAGGGGCCAAACCTTTTAGACAAAAACAATGAAACATTAACGTTAAATTGCCCCCCTTGATCTAGAAAGAACTCCAAAAGATGGTCGATGCAAATATTGTATCCCCTATTAAATATTATTCCTGGATAACTAACTTGGTAGTGGTTTGTAAGAAGAATGGAGGCATTCCATTGTGTGTTGAATTTAGGAACCTTAATCAACTATCTCTTAAAGACAATTATGCATTCCCAAACATGGAACACTTATTGTATAGGGTCACTAGTGAAAGAATTATGTTTATGTTACACGGTTTTTTAGGGTATAACCAAGTGTTAGTCAAATAAGAAGATCAAATCAAAACCACCTTTACCACCCCATGGGAAACTTTCAAATATTTGAGGATGCCCTTTGTCCTTTTGAATGCTGGTTCCACTTTTCAAAGAGAAACATGTTTTAACTTTAGAGATTTGATAGGGAAGATTATAGAGATATACCAAGATGATTTAATTATTTTGTCTAAGGAAATGAATGCACATATTCAACACTTTAGGAAAGTTTTTGAACGATGTAGAAAGTATGGGATCTCCCTGAATCCCAAGAAGTCAATTTTTGGTCTTGATAAGGGGAAATTATTGTGTCATGTTGTCTCTAAGGATGGTATTAGTGCTGATCCAACAAGTGTTGAATTTATAAAGAAAACTCCTCCCCCAAGCAATAAGAAGTATTTACAATAATTTTTTGGAAAGATTTACTTTATAGGGAGATTTATTCTGAATATTGCCGAGAAATTCAAAACCAATAAATGCTTTATAAATAAATATGTCTTGTTCAAATGGGATGATAGTAGTATGAAATCCTTTGAATATATTAAGGAAGCAATTATGATGGCACCGATCCTTGTTAGTGCTGATTATTGTAGAGACTTTATATTTTTCTCTTTTGCTTATGAAAATGCTATTGTTGGGGTACTGATGCAGAAAAATAAAGATGATTATGAATAACCTATTTCCTTCATGAGAAAAACCCTCGGAGATGTTGAACTAAAATATACCATTATCAAGAAACAAGCCTATGCCCTTGTCAAATCATTGAAGCATTCTAGAAGCTATGTTGGATATAACAAGATTAAAGCTTATGTGCCTATCCCATTGTTAAAGATGTATTGACTCAACAATATTTCCTAGGAACTAAAGGGAAGTGGCTATCAAATATTCAAGAATACGGCCTCGATATTAAACCTACTAATATTATTAATGGATAAGGCTCAACTAAAACATTAACTGAAAGTAATGAAGAAGCCATAAGGATGGGCGAAAATGATCAAGTAAATGTTGTCTTAAGTGGATTGGAACATGATGAGTGGTACTATGATATTGTCTAATATTGGATGCATGCTTGAGTCAACATAGCACTTGTGATGATGAGTTGGAACCTTTGAATGAGGGGTTGTGGCCTCCTTGATGAGGAGGCTTGAATTTTGGAGATGCTTTGCACCTTTTAGCGATAGACATGACATTTTGAGCCTTTTGTAACCCATCAGAGGATGACATCACCTCCTTGGAGCTTCCTACACCCACAAGTATGGATTTTTAGGAGGGCATTTTTCATGTTTTAGCATTGAATCTTTATTTTGGAGGCATTTTGGGGGTTGGTCTAAGACCTATCCACCTTGTATCATGGATTCTTATGTTTTAGGGGCTTCCTAGACATGTATAGATCTTGGTTTCCTCATATAAGTAGAGGGAGTGCTGCCTCATTGTAAATCATAACATAACTTGTGGAGAATCACTTATGCTTGTCTTCCTTACTTCTCTTTTCACTATGGATGACTTATGTGCCTTCTCTTGGAGATGATCTTGTGGATTCTTTTCAAATTTATGGATGAATTCTTGGCTAGGGTTTTCACAGTGATCATTGATCTATCTATTAAGTGCTCTTATGAAGTCTATGTTGGTTATTCTTTGGATGTATTAAGTGAATGTTTTATCAAAGTGGCGACATTGCATGTTATCTTGTATTCTTTTTGAATAAACCTTGTCTTGAAACCCTGGGAAGGTTTGTAGTGGACTACCTTCCCTTGTAATGATTTTGTTGAAGCTTGTTAAATGAAACAAGGATGTTTCTAGGGTTTGTAGTGGACTACCTTCCCTTGCAATGATTTTGTTGAAGCTCGTTAAATGAAACAAGGATGTTTCTAGGGTTTGTAGTGGACTACCCTAGGGTGTTACCCAAGATCCATCTTGATTTCTTGTTCAAAGGCTCTTAGAATACATAGGATGATCCATTAGGTTTTGTAATGGACTACCTTGATTTTCCCTCCTAAAGGATAGACACTTAGGGTTTGTAGTGGAATACCCTAGGGTTTTGTCTTTAAGTCTTTCTTTCACCTTTGGCCTCCAAGAAAGTGCATGATTTGACTCCATATGTCCAAGAGGATTGGACATCAGTTGTCTCTCTCTATTGCAAGTGACCTTAAAACCTAATTTCTCTTTTCTTGTTAATTTCATGGTTAGATTAAGACTTACCCTCAATTTTCATCCATTTTTAGCTAGATGTCTAGGGTTTATTGATATCTTTCACCGTTGGGATATACCTTGACATTATTTATTGCATTGCTATTATAATTTTCAGCATACTAGGGCTTGATGTCTTGGATATTTTGAGCTTGTTTCATGCTATATACATTTCAACTAGCATTTGTTATCTAAACCCTAAAAGCATTTCAACTTTCATTTTCAGTCCTCTTTCAATGCATGATTACTTTTTTTTTTTGTGTGGAAGAAAGCATGAGAAACCCGTTGAGTACTTCCCCACATTTCGTGGATGGTAAACAAGGTAAATCATTGGCCCTGATTATGGGGCCTCGCCTCGAGGGAATCAAGAGAGTCGAATCTTTGACCAACAACAACCATGAAAACTCACGTTTGGATCTAGAACAATTGAGCTAACCCTTGGGGCTAAATGCTTGATTAATTGTTTAGAGGGATGTTATAGTTATGCTATTATAACTTGCCATATTGTTGTAGCTAAGTATCATAATCACAAGTTTTATAACAACTATAGTTTCTTTATTTATTTGTGGTGTTTGGGGCATCCCTTTGACATGTTTGGACTTAGTTAATATCATTTGTTTTCTTGGATACTTCATTTATCCAAATCTAGAAACTAATTCATTAAACCACCTCATTCTTTCCTTGACAACCTTAATTTAGTGGTGGTATGTTTGAGTAACCAATATAGGATGCCGTAGAATTGATCCATTCTTGCTATAGGATTCATTGAGGTTGCTAGGGAAGCCTCCCTTGTGTCAGATTTCATCCTTAATTTCTAAGGTGATAGTGGAAAATACTTCCAACGTTACACTTGTCTTGCACCTTGTCACAGGCTTTGCACAAGGGTGTTATATCTTGTGATAACATGAAATATTAGCAAAATGTATCCATTTGAAGGGAAAAATCTACCACTTGGAAGGGGTATTGCGTGTGAGGTAACTCCTATTTTCTCTTTTGTTAATTTAGTAGTTGTTAATTAGTATCTTTCTTTATATATCCTCTAGGAATTCTAGCAAGATTATTAGTTTCAATTGCTAGGTCATAGCTGGTTTCACTAGTTGAAGGTGGATCCATTTTGGACCCCTTCTTTATAAGGTCTTGGATTTATTTTCAACTATTTTAGAGAGAAGGTTATTAAGTCTTTCATATCTTTACCTCTTTTCTCTAATCCTTAAGGAAATGAGCCATTTAGAATAAGTATTTTGTTTTACCCCATTATCACTAGGATTGTTTTAGTAGCCTCTCCCATCAACCACCAAATATTTTAAAATCCAAAAAAATCATCTTTCTTTTTATTTACTTAAAATCTAAAGTTAAATTTATTGAATATCATAAGGTTATATTTCATTTCAAGTCTAGTTTCTTTTAACTCAAGTACATTTACATTATAGACTTGTTTATTTCAATTACAATTTCCTTTAAAATTCTTATATTCAAACATTAATTGAAGCTTTGCCTTAATATTGCATTTCAGATTTTATCTTTTTTGGATATTATATATATTTTTTTTCTACATTGTGGTTCCGCGGTCACAGAAACTCACTATCACAATAATCTCCCTAGAATATGGAGAACATAGAGGATCAAGTATTTCAGAATAGTGCTCTACAAAAGACAACATGCCATGAATTAAGACTCAAACACGGGTGGAAGGAAACTCCCCACCCCAATAATTCAACTACAACCACTTAGCAGGCTTATATTTTTTGTCTGAGAATTGATCTTCAATTTATATAAAATTGAATTTTCGAATCAGTCAGTTTTGCGCAAGAGAGATTTATTCTCTAGACTTGAGTCATATTACAATTGAGTTATGTTTCAAGATTTTGCATAAGAGATTTATTCTCTAGACTTGAGTCATATTACAATTGAGTTATGTTTCAAGGATGGTTTCTTTAGGCTTTAATTGTGACTTTCCTTAAGTATTTCAATTCTTACCTTTCACTTAAATCTATACATATTTATTCAAGTAAATCTAAAATTTATCTTAGCATATTTAAAATCACATTTGTAATTTAAAAGTCTAGTTATTTTCGATAAATAAACCTTCATTGCTAAACTTGCTTTAATTCACGAGTTGCAATTATTTTATGGTTTGATATATAAAACCCATCATTGTGATAGTACAATAAGTTGTTCATTTTAAGTATATCTTTCACTTGGTGTTACTTTTATTCATAATTGCAAATGTATAAATTAACACCTCATATCATATTTATATTTCGCAATTGGAAAAGTCTAGTCACACTTTACACTTATATTTTTATAATCACAATTTAAATTGACTTTCAAGATATACTTAAGAATTGAATTGTGGTTTGCCTCAATCTTGTATCTTTTCAAGGTTTATTTTTCACTTGAGATTATTAAAGCAAATGTGAAATATATTATTGCATAACATAATCAGATTTGAGATTTCATTAATTCTAGTACTTATCATATTCATAGTCACTTTCTATACTTATTTTTTAAATTTACATCTCGGAGTTGTTCTTTAAGGTTCATATTTCATTATCAATTGTGAGTTACTTTAAGTTTTTTCTTCATAAAATTCATCTTTCATTTAAGGTTGTCTAATATCATAAAACATATTTCATAAAATTCATCTTTCATTTAAGGTTGTCTATTATCACAAAGCATAATTTGAGTATATTTCAATTCTCACACTTCTTTACCAAATTATTGTTTAACCTAAGTTTATACTTTAAACACTCATCTTTTACTTGGGTTGTTATTAAGTTTTTACAAATCTAGCGTTGTATCTTGTATACTAATAACGTAGATTTGCAATTTAACTCTTCAAGCTTAAATTCCCATTATTAAAGAGTTTGAGCAAGTGGTTTTCACCAACAAGGCTCAAATTTGGGAATTTTCCATCACTGATTATTATATATTATAGACCATATTTTGAGTTTATTCCATTCAATTCTTAATTAGTTTAGCATCTAAGTGAATTCGATGTGATGTATGTCTAATTTTATTAAGAATAAATCAACACGGTGTTGATGAAAGGAATGGTAGTGCTCCTTACTCATACATTTTCGATTCTCATTAGGTTAAGTGAGATAGACAAGATTATTACCCTAGTTTATAGTCTGTCAAAATATTAACCAGACCTCAAGAAATATGGTTCTTGGATCTAACTATGTTTTTATACATATATAGTTTCTGTGTATTTTATATGAGATTATACAATTTAAAGAGAAATAAAAGAATGAACTTGCAAATAAAAGAATTTTAAAGACATGTACATGCAAAAATGTTGAAATATGGATAAAATGACAAATATGAAATACAATATTTAAACAATTTTGTAAGTGAGAAGAAATCAACAAATCCTTTTATTAATGTCAACTTAGAGTTACAATTGGAAATATCTCTTTAGGTCCATGCAAGGACCTGGACAAGAGGAGTTCTTGGAAGTCCAAGATGTAATTAAGACTCATACATGGACATCTAATGTCAAAAGAAAAGATCACAACGCAAGACCATGATGGATCACTCCAAGTTAGATGTGCATCATTGTTGTAAACTCTGCAAAACTCACATTAATTAGCACTGAATGACTTCATAATTTCTCATTAAAATCAAACGAACTTCAAGAAAATAAATGACCTTGGAGCATATCACCAATCAATGCCTCCTAGTCTTTTCTTTGCCACCTTCAGAACAACCCTGTTGTCAACAAGACAATTCATCTCTAATGAAAACACTAAATGGGATGAAAAAAATGAACATCTCACTTAGAACTTAGGCATACCTTATGAGAAGTTTCACTTGTCTATTTTCGGACGCCTTCATTGATTTCTTCTCCTCCTTTTATATATTCTTAAAGTAGTTAGGTAGTTCGACCACCTTTTTGTTTTAATATTTAATTAACTTTTAGTTAAGAGAGGACAACTTAACTTAACCTAAAGGTCCAAATATGTTTTTATATTTAAATTAATAATAGGTGGGGTCCTACTAGGTCCTCGTCTCTTTATTCTTCAAGATTTCCTTTGTAGCTCCAAAAATAACTTGAATGTATATACATTTTCAACAACAATAAATAAATAAATAAATAAGTGACAACCATCAAAATAATTCCATGTCATCAACACTTGTACCTCCCATATATCAAAATAATATGATATTTAAAGTTTTCAAAAATAAATATCATATATCATAAGTCAGTTGTCTGTCCCAAAATAAAATATCATATGTCCATAATAAAACATCGTCATGACACAAATTAAAAGAGACGAGGGTATTTCTTCCTAAAATAACTTTCTCTTTCTTTCCTTCCTTTAGACACATCTATTTGAAGATTTAGTACATCCTTGAGAAAATCATTTTCCTCTTCATACTTATTGACCTCTGGATGCATATCGCTAAAGGAAATTTCCCTCTTACCACTTTCTTCCTTTGTTGATTTTTGTTTTGAATGTACATAGGATGACTGGGATATATTGGGGATAGGGGTAGCAATAGGTCTCTTTCCTTTATCCATTTGAATTTCATAAGAGGGGACTTTATGTTATTTGGGAGGAGAACGGGATATGGAAGCAACTAATCTAGCAAATGGTAACGTGTGAGGAGATAGAGGGGGATTAACATGCCTCTATGTAATACCAAAAGGAGGATTCACCGGATTGTTATCCCAACCATCATTCACAGGTTGAACATGAGGTTTAGGAAAGTCCATGATACCGGGGTGAGGCTGCAAAGGTGCACTAGGGGGAGTTGGGGGTTGAGGTAAAACATGTTGTCCACTAAAGTTTAAGTAACAAGTTTGCACCAATTGGTTGAATTCATCTGGATATGCATCAAAATGGACAAAAAACACCATCCTCTTATGCCTCCCTTGCTACCAAAACACATTTGACATTCTTCCTCTTCTTCCTCTGTTACTCCCTCTGCTAAAGAAGCTCATTTATTGTCATTTCCATTTCAATTAGTCAATATAAATCCTTCAAGTATAATACAACATAGAGAAAATAAACATTTATTGCAATATTTATTAAATATGACTTAGTAAGGCTCTGTCTACAACATGACAGATCAAGTATGTAGGGGATATATGAAAAATGGATTATGTATAAGAAGAGAAGAAAACCAAAATTCATTCATCACCAATAATTCTCTCTTCAAGGTTTCTTTAGCCAATCTGAAAATCCAATCTTATATATGCCTCTTCAAAACATGAACAAGGATTTTGAAAGAAAATGGAAAATGAAAATAAGGAATGGCTGGGGCAGTTTATTTGTTTTTAATACATCTATATTAGTTCTACACTTTTATAAACCTTTGTATTATTTAATGATAGAGAGAGTATACTTATGAAAAGTGATACATAATGAAGGGATAGTATGCAAAAGTTCATGTGAAAATAATTTAGGATCCAAACTTCAACCACTACTTCCAGTGCATATCCATTTTTTACAAGTGTTACCAAATAATAACCCAATGGTTATTTTAAAAGTTCAAACAACAACTTATAGTAACTAGAATTGAGTATTTGAAAGACCTATTAATCCAAAAATGTGCTAAGTCATTTGTAAACTCTCTCTTGTATATAATTTTCCATACTTATAATTTTTTGCGTTTCTAGCGGGCTCATGACACATCTTCACTTTAGTCCCCATACATAGTTTATTTCTTAAACATCTCATCGCGAGTCTAAGGAGTTTTCCTGATTCACTTGTATATCAATACGACCCCTTTGTCCAATCGATTCTCCATACTTAGTCAATTTCTTGTAATCTATTGTGCTTCGCGGGATGTTATGATTCTTATCCACTATACCCTTCACCCCACGAACCCACGGCACTGCAACACTCCATTCCCTTTATCACTTCATATCCCGAACTCCGCCAACTCGTTTCACTTTTCATACTTAGTCTGATTCTTGAGTTTTCACTGTGTGTCCACGAGTCCACGGTGATATTATTATCGCTCCATATACCCCCGATCCTGATTGATATTATCCATTATCATACTTAATCTATTTTTCGAAATCTCACAGTGGGTCCGCAGGTATACAATGATTTCATATCTTCTCTACACACTCCCGATTCTGATTTCCCCGTCGTTCACCATGTTGATCGTTCATTGCCCCGTAGTAACATATGTCTTGTCTTGTCATATTCTCCAATGAACATTTAATGCAAATATCATGGAGATAACAAATGGGTTAAGTATTAAAAGGTTGTTATTAATGGCGATCTTCAAAAGACAGTCCTCCATCATTTTAAATTTAATTCACATTAACGACTTGTTCAACTAAGAGTCCCGAAGTATTTTATGATAAAAAAATATCACTTTGGTAATAATGTATTGAAAAGAGCTATACACTAATTCACCAACTTCATAAAGTATGACAACTAGAAGAAAATAACAAGTATGTGTAGACACCATCAACTCATTTGGATGAGAAGATCAAATATTCCAGTGATCAATATCATATAAGTATTATTCATCATTACCACCTCCGGAGAGGAATCTAAACCAAATATTGACATTAGGGATTGCTCAAGTAGGTTGTGTTCCAGAAGTGTTTAATTTAAAAGAATTGATTTCATGGTGCATAGACAAGTTCAATAAGAACCAGAGAATGATTCAGCTTCAGGGAGAGTCCCCTATTTCTTTATCTCCTTTGGTCTTCAAAAGAATGCTCAGACTTCTAGATCCAACAATGAATTTCAAAGGGGATACAGCTGAATATTTTTTGAGGGAAATAAATGGTGGATTGGAGCTTCTCCAGGAGTATCTTGAAGACCCGACAATGATTCCAGAAGACATATCAACTATCCAGCTTAGTTCATTGAAAAACCCTTATCGATAAATGACATGGCTATTTTCCAGGGTAGTCGGACAAGAATATACAACTACCATTCCTTGTCTAGATTTGCATATCTTATATTTCTCTATTAATGAAAATGCAGTGTTTGATTGGGAAAAAAAAATCTCTAATTAATTATCTTTTCAATTATCAAACTTTAGGAAGAATAATAAATTTTACATGTCCTCGTACCTAATATTTTTCATTACTTACTATCATGTTTTCAAAGGACTACATATAGACAAACAAATTAATTGTAAAATTGATCCAGTTTAGATGTGGTACCCCACCTTATGGAAGAATAAGGCTATGTATCATTTTTATGAAGTACACAATCCATTCATTTCTTCTTTTAAGAGATTGATTTTTGGACCAAATACATCAAGATTGTCTTTAGAAGTGACATAATTTTTGGATAAAAAATGAAGTTTTGAAGAAATGGAGCATTTTAGTATCATCGGGATTTATTGTTCACGTTAAAGACCCACATATCTCCCATATTATATGTCTTATGAGATGTTTGTAGTGTAAGTATTCAAACAATATATATTTTAGGTCCATTTCTTTCATGAAAAGATAAAAAGGAAATTTATCCCTTTGCCTTGGAAAATTAGAGAAATAACAATGAAAAACACTACAAATATCGATGAATTTTTCAGTTCAATTTGACTAGTTTAATTTAAAGGTAGCAGATGAAGTTAAAGGGTTCGAACCTAACCATATATTCATGAAACACATGATTTTTAGGGCTACAATGTCACATTTGCTAATACATTCTTATTCGAAGAAGAGAAAGGCGATAGCGAGAACCCTCAAAAACTTCTTATTGAGAAAGAAGAAGAAGATATTGAAACTTTTGTTAGCACCACTAAGCAACATATACACCGTGGAAAAGTTATAATTGAAAGGATTACACGGTCTCCCAACACTTCTCAAAAAAGTGTCCTACCAAAAACAAAATCTCAACCTACAACTGAAGAACAAAAAAAATATGCAATAGACAATTCCAATGATGGAGGTGACCAGAATCCTCCTAAGGGAAGTCTGGAAAGACCCCACAAGATTCCAATGACCAGTAAAAGAAAAAGACAAATAAATCAGGAAGGAGAAAGTGAGGTTGCACCTGAAGAATAAATTGTTCTTGAAGATATGGATCTTGATGTTAATATTGAGGATATTGAATTTTTTGATGAAGAATAGAGGATTCGGGAAATTAGATAAGTTCCCTGACTTTGTGTAGTTCCCTGTTCGATAAGGGTTCAAAGAAATTGGTAATTGAAAAAAAACATTCAAAAAATAAAAAAGATTCAAGTAAAGTTGAGCTCATAGCTTGACCTAAATGGAGTTCCACCATCTAGAATTGTTCAAATCCACGAAGCAATGAGTGAATCCCTGAAGATGTTAGTTGGAGAAATGGAAAGTGAAAATTTCATACTAAAAGATATGATTAAATAATTAGAGAGAACTCTAATTTCCCCACCCATATTTGTCATCCCAATTGCTACAATGCAGCCATGGAAGAGTCTTGATGGAACACAAGAATCCAGCTCGATATTAAGAGGAAAATAAAGCCTACTTGTTGCTGTCAGAAGATATGTTGGAGAAAACATTAAGAAAATAATGTCTCTTATTTTTGAGGCATGGTTATTGGAAAATAGTTTTGTTTCTTTGGTATCAAGAACAAAAAATTTGAGACAACACCTTTAAGACGATCTAGAAAATGACGAGGAGTTATAGAAAGGGGTTGTTTCTACCTTCATTATGAAAGTTTTGAGTATGAGTGAGGTCAAAAGAAAAGAAGAGGACTTGCCTTTTACAGTCCACATAAAGCAACTTAAAGTATGATGGATAAAAAAAATAAAGTGTCTAAAAGAAATACCGGTTGATTGTAACACTATAAGTGTCAAAAGGGGATAATCATATTTCAAATTAATGGATTTGGATCTAGTTGAAACAACTGGAGAATTTGAAGACCAAAATTTTATATTAAATTCTATATTTATGTCAAAGGAGCATTTCGAAGAAAAATGGAGTTGTTGAAATCCACATCAGTTGAGAGATTTAATATTTTAACCGAGTATTCAAATTTAGAAGTTGAAAGTTGGTTAGTTAGATATGTAAACAAGAATGAAGACATTGATGATACACTACATCAACTTTCAATTGATTTTTGATATTTGAAAAGTTCGTTATTTGACATAAGAGTAAGGTATGAAATCACTGTTGCACCAATGATACATTATATTGAAAATTGGTTAAATGATGCTTTAACGAAAATGACAGAACCAAATCAAGAAGAGGTAGTTGTAACCAGTCACACAATTCCAACTAAGATAATTACAAAAGGTGGCTCAACAAGCAAATAACACGAGAGAGAAAATCCATCACAGTAAGTGAATATATCACTTTTCATAATTCCCTATATTTCATACTTATCGTTCATAAATCATTCAGTTGTGTATTTTTATTTTTTTGAGAACCCATAACTGATCTCTAACTGTTTCCATTTTTTTTCTTTTAAGTCCAGCATTGTTACACTTTATTTTATGGTCCACGAGAGCCCCATCCTAGTCCATTTGGACAAACATAATTTTTTGTTTTTTTGTAAAATAAACTATTATTTTTGAACTCCCAATAGAACTACTTCGGGGTGTAATTTCAATGATTTCTCAAACTCTGAGTTTATGACCACAAGATTTTTGAAGTGCACATATAATATTCGCTTCTATTTTGAATGAAATACTCTTTTAAAGTTCTCTACAATTGTGGACTATTATATTTCCTTCTTATGAATGTGATCAAATTTTATCATGTTGTGATGGATGTGAGGATATCTTGTTTTCATATTATGGTTTCTTATTGCTATATAATACTCTGTACATATTTTATTTCAATTTTTAAAATATTCCCGGTCCTCTCAGGAATTCTTTATGTGAATATTCTTTAATATTTGAATAGTATCTTTGTATTTTATTTCAAGCAATAAATATTGTGGCTTACTATTTAGCATTCCCCTATTCTTCATAGAACATCAAGCTACATATTTCAGATTATAAAAGAGGAGTACCACTTCTATAAAAACGCAGGGATCTTCTATCCTTGTGAGGTTGTTGATTGGATCTTGACCAATCTAAACATCAACAAGACCACAACATTCTTTATAACATCCACAATAACATTTGTAAAACAATTCCAATCTACAACTGTAAAAATAAATGAACCAATTTTATTTACCACAACAACCTCATATTATCCTTTTGAAATGACATATCAATCATCTAACAATTGAAACTTATGGTTTGTTTTATTTATAATTCTTACCAACACCCGAAATATTAAGAGTTCATGTGGCACCCAACAAAAATAGTCAGCTATTTGGCATAGTGGAATAGAATATAGAGACTCCACGTGGATAAGAGAATGTAGATAGGTCTAAAATAACCTAGGTAGGTATCACCTAAAATTCACGTGAAATTTGACAATTTTCCATACTATTAATCATTCAACAGTGAGCAAGGTATGAGCTAGAATATGAGGGTAAACAATAGGCTTTGATTAGAAATACTTGGGCAAGGTTTATTTATAATTTCCATACATTTAATGTAAATGAAGTCACCAAAATGGGAAAACAAGAAAAGGATGCCATTACTTAAGACTTCAAATACTAGTTCTTCCAACAAAGGTGAAATACTAGGTTTGAATAGTAACTAAAGATGAGTTGAGATACAAACTTTTGACATCAATATAACCAAGGCTTCAACCTTCATGCTTTTTAAACGATTCCAAATCAAACCCAGGTCACATTCATCCAAGATAAATTTAGTCAACGTTCCGAGTTTGGCCCATAATTCATTCTCCATTTGACTAATAACCAAATTATTTTGAAACAACAAAAAATCATGGAAAGTGATAAAATGAGTGAATGAAAAAAACAAACTCCAGGAGAATACAAAACAAAAAAACCCATATTCAACTTTCTTTTCCACAACCTCTTTCAACATAAATTTCCTTATAACAATTGTTCAACAAAAAATTGACCTCTTCAATCACAAAACTCTTTATGTATGAGTAGAGAATAGGGGAGGAGAAAACTACATACAAGCAACCATATATAGAGCTAAACTAAACCATTTACTAACAAATATGCTTCAATATTGTTTTTCAATTATGTGTGAGTACATACCTGGCAGGAAGAACCAAATCTTTATACCAATTCTTGTCCAAGTGGTTGCACTAGCTTCACAGTTGCAACAATGAACTGGGTATCTTCTGGAGCCAAAACACAACATTGTATTTATTCTCTCCATAATCCAAAACCAAAACGAGAAATGATGAGAACCCTAAAGACTCCAAGGTGGTAAAGCATGGGCTTGGTGGCATAAATTCCATGGTCATTTCCAACTTAATGCATGGAAGACGTAATGGCCAGTTCAACATTCATACGCTGTCACTCTCATATCAAAACTCAATACCAAATAATACCTTGTGGTATCAAAAACTGAAACGATATAATATAAACCCCAAAACAACATATGATATGTTTTGATCAATAACCGTCATAAAAATCGACCAAACCTTTATCTCTAGGAATAACATATCAATCAATTACACCAAGGTGTTTATCCATATGAGACTTTAATGTATCGAGGAGTAAAAGACATCGAGGCATAAAAGACATGTAAAGTCAATACAATCAATGTATACTATGTTTTAAATCCTCATGAACCATATACCTTTTTCTTTTAAAACTATCAAAGTGTTCCCTTTATATAAAACTTTTAATGCACCCGAGAGATGCAATATGTCTAGCCAAAGAATATATGCTTGCTATGCTAAATATCATGTTTTGCATGAGTCTTGTGATGTTATACTTAAAACATGATCTCAAATATAAATTTTTAAAATATGTGGCAAGAACATAACCGTGTAGAGAATCATAACTTCATAAGCATTAACTTCTTTGATACCATGCCCGAGGTGATAATCCAAATTGAAACCAACATATGTTATAACAATGCCATGTCATCATGTTGAGAGAATAAATATCATACATGACCATATAATATTAGTGTTCTTTTCTAAGGGACCCACCTATTATAATTACTAAATTCTTAACCAAGTTATAAGTTTTGCAGCTCTTTGAAATGTTTTTTTAAATAGGTAGACGAAGTATGATTCAACACATTACATCACTAAGTGTTGAATCTTTCATTCTTGTAAAACTATATCTTTTGTGGATTCATCTACTTCATCATTTAAATAAATCTGGGCAGTTTGGTTAATCATATTTATATTTACTTTCTTAGGTTCTCATAACAATCATTGTATAACTAAGAGATCCCCACCTTGGCCTATAGAGAGCTGGCCAAAAGTAATGAGGAGTTTGTATTGAGGTGACAATGATACAACTCATAATCATTACCCCAAGGTTGCATCCATGGGTTGGGATTTTCCATTTAGATGCTAGTTTAAGTGGTAACAACTTATACCTAGGATTGAGTCTATAGAGTATTTTTTTCATAAATAGGAGTAGATTTGGGATCCATTGCATTCTTAGGCCTGAGATTAGCTCCCTAGGTTAATGATTTTTTCCAACATTGAAATGATAAAGGTATATCATTGTCATATATATTAGGGTATATAGGTACACAATTATTGCATCAAGTTCAATTGGATGGCTTATGATATGTATGATAAATCTAGTGAATTTATCCATCGAACCAGGCATGCTTGCTGCAATTTATTATGAAAGCATAGCTACTTTATTTAGAGAGAAATTGTTTGCATCCCATACTCTATGGAAGTGTTGTATTGTCTAGTAGATATTTCCTTTGGTCAAATATTTTATTGGGTGGGGGTGTACAAAAGGAGGTGGAGATAGGGTTTGGACCTTGAGGTGTTCTAGTGCATGCACTTTCTTGCTACTATTGTCGTGTTTATGGGTTTACTAGTCTCTTCGAATTAGTTAACATGTGTTGGCCATTATTGACATCACTATCTTCCATAGACACACTAATATTCCTTAATGTCTTGATCAAGGCCCTGGGATGGATCATATGATCTAATTTCCACTCTAATTATCCACAATAACTCTATGTCTGGTGATTAAGAAAACGATGAATCCCCCAAAGAGACCTTGGAAGATTGTCTCCAAGGTGTCTCATGAGGTAATAAAAATAACCTCGGTGAAATCATTGTTTATTTAAAAATGGCGTTATCTATCACAAGTATAGCCAACACACATTCCTAGAATATTTTGTCATTTTCATTCCTCTAAAGGCCATGTTTAGAGCCTAGATGAAGGACTTTGGGGAACCACATGGTTGGCATTGTTAGAGTATCAAGATCCTAACTAAATCCCTTTTTCTATTTTACCTCAGAGCTTGCATGCGAATAAAATTACTTCGTGTCACTTGGGTATGAAGGAATACTCTTTTTTGTGTTCTCTTGTTGGTGCAAATATTTTTCCACTAAGTAGAGTGATTAACTCTATTGTCCTATGTGGGTAGAGTTTATTAACTTGTGCATGCAATTTTGGTTGTTACTCAAACACATTTCCAAATGATACAAATGTTTCTTCTGCAATGAACCTGAAAAGTTCTTGAACCCTCCCCTTCAAAAGAGAATATTCTGAAGTTGACCAGTCCAAAGACCTTTAAGAGTGTGTGTTGATCCAAGTGGGGGATAAGATGTTTAAAAAATTTGTTAGGTGCATCAATTTTCCTAATACATTCTTTAGGTGCCAAACATTGAACCATAAGATTTGATATTGCTTGTTGATACTAGTGCTTTTGGATTAGTTGATATGTGTTGGCCATTATTTTCATTGCATTCTACCATAGGGACACTGAAAGTCCTTAATGCCTCTCTCAAACGCCCTAGGGTGGATCATTTGATCCCAACTCCACTCTAGTTATCCATAGTAACTTCATGTTTGCAATGAAGAGAACAATAACTCCCCCAAAAAGACCTCAAAATTTTATCTCCAAGGAGTCTTGTGAGATGATACAAATAAACCTAATGTAATCATTATCTATTTCAAAATGAGGTGGTACATTACGAGTATAGCTAACACACATTCCTATAGTATTTTATTATTAGCATTTCTCTAAAGGCCATGATTCCTGCCTAGATGAAAGATGTTTGGAAGCCATGTGGTTGGCATTGCTAGAGTACCAATATGCTAACTAAAGGCCCTTTTTCTTTATTTCATAGCTTGCATGTGAATATATTGTGGGCCTTGGGTATGAAGGAAAACTATATTTTTGTTCTCTTGTTGGTTAAGATATTTTTCCACCTACTAGAGTGATTAGCTCTATTTTCCTATATGGGTAGAATATATTAACTTGTGCATGCAATTTTCGTAATTTCTCAAACACATTTCTCAACTTTAAGAAGGCCTCTTTTTCCATGAACTTGGAAAGTTTTTTAATTTTCACTCCCCAAAGAGAGTCTTCCTTAAATTTGACCAATTCAAGGACTTTAAATAGTGTGTTGATCTAAGTGGGGGGTAAGACATCAAAAAAATTCTTAGGTACGTGAATTTGCTTACTATATTATTTAGGTCTGGCTACCCCTCATATTTCATAAGGGTAACTCTTGTGATTTTAATCACAAACACAGGTTTACAGGATGACTAGGGGTACATGTGGTTATTGATGGATTTTTTGTATTTTCATTTCTCTTAGATATGGTTTGGTGCTTTTGGCATGCTTCTATTTGTTATCCCTCATGTTGCATGAGGCTTTGAAGACCTTGTCCAAGTAAGTTGTGTTGGAACTTGGAATCTTGGTTTTATGGCTACACCTTTTGTTTGATGCATGTTGTGCATGCATTATTATTTTGACGCATGTTGGGTTTAGCATATGGATGTTGGACATGGTGTTGGCATTGATGTCAAAATGGGTGAATATGCTCAATGTTGAACACGATGTTTTTGGAGTTGGCATGAATGTCAAAGAGGGTATATTGTGTTGGTGTTGGCATTGATGCAAAGATGATCAATATGGTCACCATTATATTTTGGTATTGTCATTAAGAAAAAAGGTTGGATATGGTGTGTCTTTGATGTTAAAAAGAGTGTCAATATCATTGTGAATATGATATGGTATTTTGGGAGACATCCCAAAATTCCAAGATCTATGGATAGTTTTGAATGCAATTCAGGCAAAGAAGGCATTGAAAGTGTGCACATTTGAGTAACGGAAATACTTTGTTTCGAGTATGACTGGTTGATGAAATCCTCTGTTCATTATGTATATGTCAAAAAATATGTCAAATTGAGTTATTCGGGTCCTTGAAATATCTATGGAGTATTGTGGTCGATGGGTTCAGTATGAATTCCTTACAGGAGGAAATCAGGTTTCCCATTCTCTTGGAAATATTGAAGACCGTTAGATTAAGGTTAGGATCCATGTGATCGTCGATCAAGGAAAGTTAAGATCTCACCATCAGATCGAGGGAAGTTCTGGATCATCATATCAGAAGCTAGATCTAATGAGAACCATCAGATATCCTTATGAAATCTAGAGTAAACCTAGCCTTCCATCCAATGTTTGATTAAGTCCCAGTTGTCGGATTGCTTGTAAAGTCTAGAAGTAATTTTGACCATTGATCGAGATCAGAGAGGAGAATATCAAGGGATGATAGGGGTATTTTGCATTGAAACTCGCATGAAGGTTAATGAGGAAGGCGGACCCGAAGGTTATATTAAGTCAAATTGAATAATCCACATGTCAGCATGAATTTCTTTCGTGTCTTGGGTTGAGATTAATTCGAGTGCATCTTTCAAACACAAATTTGGATGCCAACTGTCCACTCAATGGTTGATAAAGACACAACCGTTGATTTTATTGAAGCATAGATCATCCACTCAAACATTGATTATAACCCATCCGTTGATTCCGTTAAAACGTTGA